>PVLC010046794.1:0-11310 GCA_004027655.1 Graphiurus murinus | reverse complement strand
TTTTTTTTTTTTGTGGTACTGGGGATTGAACTCAGGGGCATTCTACCTCCGAGCTACACCCCCAGCCCTATTTTGTATTCTTTATTTTTGAAACCGGGTCTCACTAAGTTTCGGAATGCCTCACTAGGTAGGTGAGGCTGGCCGCGAACCGGGATCCTCCGGTCTCAGCCTCCGGAATGCTGGGATTACAAGCGTGCGCCACCACGCCCGACTGCCCGCTCACATTTCTACCCCTGCACGAAGGCTCCTCCATGGCTTACTGACTGCGGACCCCACCCAGAGGCCCACGGCCGCCGAGATCCTGGGTGCAACTGGCTGAGTCAGGGCAGGGCGCCTCCTCCTCCTCCCCGGCTGCTCCCCAAACGCCCGCACCCCGCCGTCCTGAGCATCATGTAGCACCCGAGAGCGACCTGGCTATCGGTGGTGAACAGGACGTTTGACCACGCCATGGCGACCTACCTGCTGCTGCAAGGCCGGGTGAGCGGCGGGGCAGGGTCCGAGCATCGGGGTGCAGTGCTGCCCTGCTCCCCAGCAGACCCTTCAGCCGACGAGGAGAGCCAGCCCCCACCTGCGCGCCTGCGGGTTCGTCCCCTCGGCGGATCCGAGGATACCCAGCCCCGGAGGACACGCAGCGCCGGCAGAAGGGCGGCAGAGGGGACAGCCTGCCCGCCATTCCCCTGAGCTGCCCGCCAAAGAGGACCCCCGCCCCCAGCGCAGCCCCCCAGCTCGGCCCGAGGCCCCCCCAGGCCAGCCCTGCAGGAGCAGCAGCCGCCCCCGGGGGAGGCAGAGGGAAGCCGGGCCTCGCAGGGACCCGCAGAAGAAGCCTCCCCTGCACCCGCCGCCCATCGGGGGCCCAGGAAGGGCTGAGGCGGGTCACCAGGAGGGTTTGCACCTGCATCCTCCGCACCCGCTGCTGCTGTGTGCTGGCCCCAGAGCCAACAGAGCCGCTCCGCAGGGAGGGGCAGGGCGCCCCGCGGCCGGCAGCAAAACCGCTCCCAAGCCGGGGACCTGAGGTGGGGAGACCCACCCCCTGGATGGTGACTTGGTGACTTCGCCAGAGTGGACTCAGCTGCAGGACGACGACCACGAGGTGCTCCACTGTCAACTGCTGCGGGCTTTGAGAAGCCCAGCCTGGGAGAAGCCAGAGACTTTCTCCTGGGAAAGTCCCCCTTTCCCTGAGATGACTTTTTTTTTTTTTTTTTTTTTTGCGGTACTGGGGATTGAACTCAGGGGCATTCTACCTCCGAGCCACACCCCCAGCCCTATTTTTTATTCTTTATTTTGAAACCGGGTCTCACTAAGTTGCGGAGTGCCTCACTAGGTAGCTGAGGCTGGCCGCTAACCCGGATCCTCCGGTCTCAACCTCCGGAATGCTGGGATTACAAGCATGCGCCACCACACCCGGCTAACACCTCACTTTTATTGTAAGACAATTTATTAAGAATAATCACTTTTATTGTAAGACAATTTATTAAGAATCATCTCAGGGAGCCAAGCGTGGTGGCACACGCTTGTAATCCCAGCATTCCAGAGGCTGAGACAGGAGGATCCAGGTTCGAGGCCAGCCTCAGCTACCTAGTGAGGCCCTCTGCAACTTAGTGAGACCCTGTTTCAAAATAAAGAATACAAAATAGGGCCGGGTGTGGTGGCGCACGCTTGTAATCCCAGCATTCCAGAGGCTGAGACCGGAGGATCCGGGTTCGCGGCCAGCCTCAGCTACCTAGTGAGGCACTCCACAACTTAGTGAGACCCAGTTTCAAAATAAAGAATAAAAAATAGGGCTGGGGGTATAGCTCGGAGGTAGAATGCCCCTGAGTTCAATTCCCAGTACCGCAAAAAAAAAAAAAAGAAAGAAAGAATACAAAATAGGGCTGGGGGTATAGCTCGGAGGTAGAATGCCCCTGAGTTCAATCCCCAGTACCACAAAAAAAAAAAGTGAGATGTTTCTTAACAAATTGGTGTTTCTCATGAATCTTAATAATAAAAGTGGTGCCTGAAAGTTGATCATTAAAAAATATTTAAAAAATCAACTCTTTGGGGTGGGAACAGACATCGGTAAAATATAAGATGCCTTCTTCAATGTAAGTTTCAGAAAATAAAGGAATATATTTTTATCGATGCAATTCATAGTGAGTGATTGGCAGCCCTTGGGGAATGTCATTGAAGCTCTAAGTTTCAAACCAAGGGCAGAGGGGACAGTCAATTAAACAGGGAGGCTGAGCCAGTGCGTGGTGCACACCTGCAATCTCAGTACTTGGGAGGCTGGGGGAGGAGGGTCCCAGGTTTGAAGTCTACTTCATCAACTTAATGAGACCCTTAGCTATTCAGCAAAACCATGTGTCAAAATAAAAACACAAGGGCAGGGGGGTGTAGCTTGGAGGCAATGCCCCTGGGTTCAATTTCCAGTAAACAACAAAAAAGTTTGTAATGAGAGATGATCTCTGTCAACTGTTCATAATCATTGCCTAGATGCATTAATTCTTCAAGGTTTAGGAAACGGCGATGTTTCATAGCTTAGTTGACACCCTCTGTAAAGAGAAGCTTTCTCCAGCTACTATTAGGTTATCCTGAGGATAGTATGTTTAATAAAGACATAAATGTTTGACTCTGCTTTATTTACACTTATAAAAATAATGAGTTTGGTGGGGAGATGGATATCAGATATTTATAAACTCCTCACTGTAAGCCCCATCCTAAAAATGGCCAAGTTCTATGGGTCCCGATCCTGGAGGACCTGAGTCCTGGAGGCGGGATTTGTGGCGCTAGGGGGCAGTATTCGTTTCTGATTGGGGCTTTACCTGGTGAACATGGTGTCGAAGGCTGATAACCCTAGTACTTGAGACAGGAGGATCGCAGGTTCACAGCCTGCCTCAGCAACTTAGTGAGGCCCTGTTTCAAAATAAAAGAATAAAAGAGGGCTAAGGGTGCATCTTAGAGGTAGAATGCTCTTGGGATCCATTCCCAGTAAAACACACACACACACACACACACACACACACACGATTAGAAACCACAGCCATGGTGGAACAGACTTGAGCGAAGCTTGGGCCACCCTGCACTCCCCTGCCTGCCTGCCCGCTCTCCCTGCTTAATTCTAGCCCGGCATCGTGGTGCACACCTATAATCCCAGTACTTGGGAGACTGAGACAAAAGGATCCTAGGTTCAAGACCATTCAAATAGCCTCAAAAAGAAAAAAAAAAAATAGTATTCTAACTAAGAAGGTAAAAGACTCTAGAACACTAAAGAAATGAATTGAAGACCTTAGAAGATGGAAAAACTTCCATGGCCTTGGATAGGCAGAATAAATATCAAAATGGCCATACTACTAAAAGCAATCTATAGATTCAATGCAATTTCTATCAAAATATTAATGTCATTTTTTTTTTTTTTGCCGTACTAGGGATTGAACTCAGGGACATTCTACCTCTGAGCTACACCCCCAACCCTATTTTGTTTTTACTTTGAAACAAGGTCTCACTAAGTTGATAAGAGTCTCACTACTTGTTGAGGCTGTCCACAAACCTGGAATCCTTCTGTCTCAGCCTCCCAAGTACTTGGATTATAAGTGTGTGCCACCACGCCGGGCTTATTTTTTATTTTTTGTGGCACTGGGGATTGAACCTAAAGGCATTTGACCTCTGAAGCACACCCTCAGTTCTATTTTATTGTTTGTTTTGAAACAGGGTCTCACTAAATTGCTATTGTCCTATCTCAACCTCCCAAGTACTGGGATTATAAACATGTGCCACCTCGCCCGGTTTACCAGTTGATTTTAGGACACTTTTATTGATACATTGTCATCACACATCATAACCAAGTTCACAGTGCTAGAGACATACATGCACAAAGCACTTGGGGAGCTTTCCCCCCGGCCCTACCCTACTCTCTGCCCTTCTTTGTACTTGATATTGAAACAGACATTTTCCTTACCTGGGTACTTGTCTCCAAAGCATGAAAAATAACACTCTCAGACAACAAAGGCGAATGGGAAGTTCATTGTAAAGAGAACAGGGACAGAGAAAAAAGGCAGATCACCCTTTCAGGCACGAGGACCTAGGAGCCCAGGCCACTCCCAGAGGCCTCGGTGGGCCTTGATGTCCAACAGGTGTCTTCTGGTCACTACCTGGGATACGGGGAGTTGCCCGGGCCAAGTGTCATCAATTACACACCATTTTCTTCAAAGCCAACAATGACCTGCAAGAGAGAGGGAAGAGCTTCCAAAAGGGAGGGGTTCCTCAACGGGGACCGTGTAGAGTGGCTAGTCTAGGGCTTATTATGCTTCTTTAGGTTTCCTTTCCCAGCGAGGGCCCCAGAGACGGTTTCCTGGAACTTGGTGTTCTTTTCGTGTCTCCTCTCGGTTGGGGTCCTGCTTCCTGGGATCTCCTGGAATTGCTTACCTGGAGGATCACTAGAGTTGTGTAACCCTCCCCTGACTCCCAGGAGGCTTTTGATCTTGTTAGCACTTGACATTCAGGAGGTCTGGTCCTTTCAGGAGTTTTGGAATTCAGTGAGCATTGTCTTCCCACCGAGGCCCTCCGGCGCTATCTGCCTATTTCTCTCTACCTGCTCAATCCTGGTGGTTGACTGGAAGGCCGCCCGCACAGCTGCTCATAAACTCGAGGTCCTGAAGGCGACATGTTGACCTCCTCCCCCGTCCTCAGATCTCACGTCAGGGTCCCTACCAGTTCCGGAAGCTTCTGGTGTGTCTGCAGCAGCGGCCTGCACCGCAGACGGCTCTAGCATGGATTCCAGCGGTGCGGTCTCATTCTCACACGCCACATCCATGAAGGCTAGACAAAGCGTCACACACGACCTCTGCGGAGCTGAGAAAAGTGTCTCATCAGTCTCCAAGAAGAGCATGATCTCTGCCGGGCGTGGTGGTGCACGCTTGTAATCCCAGCATTCGGGAGGCTGAGACTGGAGGATCTGGGTTCGCCGCCAGCCTCAGCTACCTAGTGAAGCACTCAACTTAGTGAGACCCTGTTTCAAAATAAAGAATAAAAAATAGGGCTGGGGGTGTAGCTCGGAGGTAGAACGCCCCTGAATTCAATCCCTAGTACCACAAAAAAAAAAAAAAAGAGCATGATCTCTGGCCGTGATACTGCACGCCGGCTGCCACGGCTCACGTGCTCGGCAGCTGCGCCCTCAGCCCAGTCCCATACCTGGGCTAGACCCTGTGGAAGGCATCCCCGGCAAGGAGACGCACCTCGCTCACACAGGTCGTGTGTTGGGACCTCAGTTCTTCACCACTGAAGTGGGGCGGGGGGATCATGTCGGAGATGACATCCATGGTCCCACGTCTGCTGCTACCGAGGAGACAGCCTTGGCTTATTTCATTATTTACTTATTCATTCATTCATTCATTAAGAGACCAGATTTCAGCCAGGCGTGGCGCACGCTTGTAATCCCAGCATTTGGGAGGCTGAGACCAGAGGATCTGGGTTCACGGCCAGCCTCAGCTACCTAGTGAGGCACTCCACAACTTAGTGAGACCCTATTTCAAAATAAAGAATAAAAAATAGGTCTGGGGGTGTAGCTCGGAGGTAGAATGCCCCTGAGTTCAATCTCCAGTACTGCAAAAAAAAAAAAAGAGAGAGAGAGAGAGAGAGACCAGATTTCACTGTATTGCCCAAGCTGGCCGTGAACTCCTGGGTTCAAGGGATCCTCCTGCATCGGCCTCCCCAGTAGCTGGGAGTCACGTGCCACCACCTCTGCTGGCTTTGTATTTTCTAAGCTACACAGTTTCCGAGAACTAGCATGGGTTCTGGAAATACCTTGGCCTCCACCGCAATCGAGACCTTTCACCTAGTTCTTCCTGCTGCCCTAGACAGGCCGGGGCAGGGCTAGGCCTCTGGATTTACTCCTTACAAGAACCAAACCCTGGTGGCCGGCCAGTCTGTTCCCACAGGGAGAAGCGCTGTGCGTGGAGTCCCCGGAGCCCTGGCGTTCGGCTTTATCACTGTATATCCTGCCTCCATTGTTATCGGTATTAGACTAGCAAAGAATTCGGAGATGGACACCGCAATCTGGCTTTCCTGTGTGGCCTGGCTGCTTCGGAGAACGTGCCCTGCACTTTACCCTAAAAGGCTGAAGCAAGACAGCCTGCGTGTGACAGCCGGGTGACAGCCGGAGCAGCTAGAGAGCTTGCATTCCTCTGCACTGACTCCGAGAAGTTCTCAGCCATTACCTCCACAGTTTGGCTTCTCTGCTGTTGTATATGCTTTTCTACTGCACCCTTTAGAAATACGGTGAAACTATTAGTTTTTCATTCATGTCATTAAATACGCTTTCATAAGCCCAGTGTGGTGGCTTATGAAATGTAATCCTAGTATTTGAGAGGCTGAGACAGGAAGATCACAGGTTCCAGGCCAACCTCAGCAACTTAGTGAGATCCTGTTTCAAAATAAAAATAAAGCAGGGCTGGGGGTGTGACTCAGAGGTAGAACACCCCCTGGGTTCCATTTCCAGTACACACACACACACACACACACACACACACACACGTGTAGAACTTGCCTTTTTTTCTATTTGGTACTGGAGATTAAGCCCAAGGGCATTCTACCTCTAGCCCTTTTTATTTCTTATTTTGAAACAAGGTCTTGCTAAATTGCTGACAGCCTTACTAAACTGCTAAGGCTGGCCTCCAACCTGCAATTCTCCTGTCTCAGTCTCCCAAGTACTGGGATTACAGGTGTGTGCTGCCACTACGGCAAGAAGGTACATCTAAAATAAGAGTGTGATACTGGGGGTGTGTCTCAGTGGTAGAATGCTTGCCTGGCAGGTCCAAAGGCCTGGGTTGCAAAATAAATAATAAGCCATTGCAAAAATAAATAATAAGACAAGATCATGAATAGATAAAGCTGGGTGTACTTTTTTGTGTGTGTGTAGTACTGGGGGTTGAACCCAGAGGCATTCTACCTTCGAGCTACACCCCCAATCCGATTTTATTTATTTATTTATTTATTTATATATTTATTTATTTAGCGGTACTGGGGATTGAACTCAGGGGCATTCTACCTCCGAGCTATACCCCCAGCCCTATTTTTTATTCTTTATTTTGAAACCGAGTCTCACTAAGTTGCGGAGTGCCTCACTAGGTAGCTGAGGCTGGCCGTGAACCCGGATCCTCTGGTCTCAGCCTCCCAAATGCTGGGATTACAAGCGTGCGCCACCATGCCCGGCTTCGATTTTATTTCTTATTTGGAAACAGGATCTCACTAGATTGATGAGAGTCTCACTACTTGCTGAGGCTGTCTTCCAACCTACGATCCTCCTGTCTCAGCCTCTCAAGTACTGAGATTACAAAGCAGCGCCACCATGCCCAGCTTGGGTGTACTTTTTCTTTTTTTTGGTACTAGGGATTGAACTCAGGGGCATTCTACCTTTGAGCTACACCCCCAGTCCTATTTTTTATTCTTTATTTTGAAACAGGGTCTCACTAAGTTGCGGAGTGCCTCACTAGGTAGCTGAGGCTGGCCTCGAACCCGGATCCTCTGGTCTCAGCCTCCCGAATGCTGGGATTATAAGCGTGCGCCACCACGCCCGGCTTGGGTGTACTTTTAAAACAGTAAGGAACTGAAGAAACTTTAGGAGTTTAATGCCCCCTGGGGTTCGTGCGTGACTTCCGGATTCAGCGCTCAGCTGCACTCCTTGCTTGCTGGGTAACGCTGGGCAGATACACAGCAGCCCTCTCCCCACCTATAAAACGGGGCTGGTAGTAATCCCACCTCCTAGGGTTAAGAGGATTAGTGACTACTTGCATGGCAAGCTTTAGTAGTGCCTGGCTATATTAACGCTACGAGGGTCGCTGTATTATTGGATGTATTATCATTCTAGAACCCACCCACCCACCCGCCGGCGCCGTGCAGTTTTCCTGGGATGTAGTTACTGTGACCACCATCAGGGGGCAGGCTTCCGCGCCTTTCCTTTCTCCAAACAGCGCTGTATCGGGGGCAGAGACGCGGCCAGAGGGCAGGCCACAGGACCCAGGTGCCCGGTCCTTCCCTCCCTGCCCGAGTCCGACACCCCACCCCAGGCCTGAGCCCCTCGGGAGGAAGACCGAATTCACCTCCAGAAGCCGGCTGGAAGTGGGGCTGAGGCCGACACCTGCGTGCGTGCGTGCGTTCGTTCATTCATTCATTCATTCACTCACTCATTCATTCATTCACCGCTCACTCGTTGCTCCCTATCCTCCCGGGAGGACGCCGCAGGTGCGGGAGGCGGCGATGGGGAGGCTGGGAGGCTGGGAGGCCGGTCCCGCGGGAGGAGCCAGAGCGCTGTGCCGAGGCTCAGCTCCAGGGGTTCGCGGGCGGGCGGCTGCGGGCTGGCCGGGCTGGCGGAGGGGCCCTTCACCGGCGCGCGCCCAGGGCACCCAGCAGGGGCTCCCCCTGCACCCCACGGCCTGCGCCTGCTGGAGTTCAGCAGCCCGGGACCAAGCGCGACCAGCGCCGCTGCAGAGCTGAGCTGGAGGCCTGGGCCCCGCCTTCCTGCCCTCCAGCGCCTCCGAGCCTCTGCGCAAAGTGCTGCTGCTTTATATTCATTCGTGTGTGTGTGTGTGTGTGTGTGTGTGTGTGTGTGTGTGTGTGTGTGTGATAGAATCCAGGGGCATGCTTCCTCTGAGCTACACCTTTTAATTAATTAATTAATTTTATTTATTTATTTATTTATTGTGGTACTGGGGATTGAACTCATGGGCATTTTACCTCCAAGCTATTCCTCCAGCCCTATTTTTTATTCTTTACTTTGAAACAGGGTCTAAGTTGCCCAGTGCCTCACTAGGTAGCTGAGGCTGGCCAAGAACCCAGATCCTCCAGTCTCAGCCTTTCAAATGGGATTACAAGCCTGTGCCACAAGCCCACTAGCTCTCTCCTTTGTCCTGAGAGCTGGCCTGACTCTCCGGGTCAATAGCCCGTCTGTCTCCCTTCGGCTCAACTAAGAAGCCCCGAGAAAGAGTCTTATTCTCACCCCACTAGCAACTGTCTGCTTTTTTTTTTTTTTTTTTTGGTACTAGGGATTGAACCCAGGGGCATTCTACCTTGAAGCTACAACCCCAGCCCTATTTTTTATTCTTTATTTTGAAACAAGGTCTCACTAAGTTGTGGAGGGCCTCACTAAGTAGCTAGGCTGGCTACGAACCTGCGATCCTCCTGTCTCAGCCTCCCCAGTACTGGGATTACAGTAGTGCGCCACTACTCTGGCTTACCTGTCTCCTTTCTACCTGAAGCTTTGGATCACATTCCTGCTCAGCCCTGCACATGGACATATGAATCGCTTGAAAAACATCTGTCAAAAAACTGGTCAAGCAAGGCTGATTAGTCCAACATTCACCCGCCTTCTCTTGTTCCTCCACCCTCAAGACTGAAGACATCAAAATTAGAACAATTCAGATATCCTCTAGCTGGGCGAGATGTAAATTTCAAGGAAGACAGCACCCCCAAACCCAGCGTCCTGGGGGGACAGGGGCCTAACCTTCAGTACCACTTGGCTCCAAATTGCAAATTCAATTTTCATTCATAAAGAGAAAGGAATAATTAGTAATTTTATCTTGAGGGCATGAATGTAATGGATATGAACACTTAGTTATATAAAAGAGATTTGTTTTTTTTTTTTTTTTTTTTTTGTGTGTGTGTGTGTGTGTGTGTGTGTGCGCGCGCACTGGGGATTGAACCCAGAAGCATTCTACCTCCAAACTACACCCCCAGCCCTATTTTTTATTCTTTATTTTGAAACAGGGTCTCACTAAGTTGCGGAGTGCCTCACTAGGTAGCTGAGGCTGGCCTCGAACCCGGATCCTTCGGTCTCAGCCTCCTGAATGCTGGGATTACAAGCGTGCACCACCACGCCCAGCTTACTTTCCCACTTCTATTCTTGGCCAAGAGTAAGTCTCGGGGCTGGGCCTGGTGTCCTCTCTTGGTTTTCTATTGATTCTGAAGGGAAAAGGGCCGGGTTGGGGCCAACACTGATAACACAGTGGCAGGATAAGTGCTTTTTTTTTTTTTGGTACTGGGGATTGAACTCAGGGGCACTCTACCTTCGAGCTATACCCCCAGCCCCATTTTTTATTCTTTATTTTGAAACTGAGTCTCACTAAGTTGCGGAGTGCCTCACTAGGTAGCTGAGGCTGGCCTCGAACCCGGATCCTCCGGTCTCAGCCTCCCGAATGGGATAAGTGCTTTTGCATGAGTTAGACTCTGGGTTCCTTTTCCAGCAAGGGTGGGTGAGTGGATACAAAAACAAAATAAAAACACAACCCCTCTGCTTTCCCAGGGAGTAGAGGCCTGCCCCAGCTGCTCTCCACCCCCCCTCCCAGGAGCCCTCGGCCCGGGGCTTCTCTCTTTTGATCTCAACTACTTCCCTGCTACCTCTCAGCTCTCCGCAGCGGGCATTTGCGGCCTGGTGTTTACTGGGCTCATTCCTTAAACAATCCCTGGGCCCCGCTCTGGGCCAAGTCTTCCAGGCCCTGGGAAATTCCCACGCTGGTGGGATTGGCGGTCGGGGCGGTCAGGGCTCTGCAGGGCAGCGTAGAGCAGCAGGGGTCAGGGCAGGTGACACCTCGCAGACTCTTCCCGGGGAGAGAGAGGCACCCATGTCTCAGGGAGGGAGGGCAGCTGGAGCAAAGGCAGGAGGTGGGGGAGACTGGGGGGGGAGGGGCCACGGTTTGGGGTTTGGGGGCTAGGACTCTGGAAAGCTGGCTGAGGGCCAGTCCAGGGCGTGGATAGACTCCATCCTTTGTCCCCAGAGTCTCGGCAGTAACAGGTGAGGCTGCATCCAGGTGAGAACGCGGCTGTGGGGGGGTGGGGTGGGCCGGGGAAGGGCCGTCCTGGGGAGCCCCCTCCCCGCCTGGGCGGCCAGCCGGGGCTCTGACTCAGCAGGCTGGCCGGTGGTCTGGGAAGGAGGGGTGGGGGCTGGCCGGGCGGCCCCTCGCCGGCTTAGCACGGTCCACAGCACTAACGCGCCCCTGCCGGGCCAAGCAAATCTTTTGTCCCGGGCGGCGCTGAGCCAGCAGGGCGCCGCCGGGTATAAACGGGGTCCCGCGGAGGGCCGCGGCGCACCATGGCGCAGCGCTCCGGGAAGGTGAGTCCGGCTGTGGGCCGTCGTCGCGGGTCCCAGCCCTATTTTTTATTCTTTATTTTGAAACAGGGTCTCACTAAGTTGCAGAGGACCTCACTAGGTAGCTGAGGCTGGCCTCAAACCCGGATCCTCCGGTCTCAACCTCCCAAATGCTGGGATTACAAGTGTGCACCACCATGCCCGGCTCAGCTTCATCTCTTTTTTTTTTTTTTTTTTTTTTTTTTTTTTTTTTTTTTTTT
>PVLC010046793.1:0-11311 GCA_004027655.1 Graphiurus murinus | reverse complement strand
TTCTAAAAAAAAAAAAAAAAAAAAAGGCTGGAGATATAGCTTGGAGGTAGAATATCCCTGGGTTCAATCCCTAGTACCAACCCCACCCCCCCCTCAAAAAAAAGGAAAGGAAAGGCTGTTTGTCTTTCTCCAGCCGTCAGCTCCTCCAGAGGCTCCTCAGACCGGGTCTGTTCTCTGCTCTGTGTACCCCAACTGGCTGGAAGTTATTTGTAGGTGTGTTTCCTCTGGGACTCCAGCACCCCCAGGACAGTAAGAAGACCTTTCTGCCACGGTAAATCCAATCCCCGGCACACAGGAGGAGTTACCTTTCCTAAAGGGACACCCCTGACCCTCAAGAAGCAGACTGTACACAGAGGGAGCCCAGCCAGGGCCATGCCTCGAGGTGACAGTCCCTGTGTCGCCTCTCCACCAGCTTCCCAGCCCCGCCCCTCGAGGAGCTTACAGCTGAGCGGAGAGATCAGACGGAAGTCCATGGAAAGATTATTTTTATTTTTGGAAAGCTGAGCGTTTTAAGCCAACCTCCCATGAGGCTGTGGGGGTTAGGCTGGAGGTAGAGCATGCTTATCTAGTTTGGGATCCCAGAAGATTTCCACGAGGGCTTAATTCTTCCTCTTGTTTTATTTCTAACTCCTGCAGAGATTCTGCCACACAGAGGTTAGGCGTGGGACACAAGCAGAGTCTTTATCAAGGAGCGAGAGGCCCCCAAACTGGAGGAGCGAGATCGGTACCTCCGTGGTGAGGAGGATGTGGGTTACCTCTTGGGAACTTGTGTCTCAGCCGTCCGTTCCTAGGAAGCTCTGGGCTTTTTCTTCCTCTCCGGAATCCTAAACCTCCCAAGGAAGTGGGGCAATTGCACGGAGTGGCCATAGGGTGGCAGTATGTAATCAAAACCCTGTAGGTGTGTGGTCTCTTAAATTAGAGGCTCCAGGAAGCTGGGGCTGGGAGGGTTCTCCCTTAATTTAATCGCCGTCTGCTGAGCTGAGGACGAGCGTCTACAATCCTCTCTCAGCTTGGATGGTTTGCATTGTAGCAGGGCTTTGGAGCGCTTATTAGCTGGGCTGGGAACATGCTGATAAAAAAAAAAAAAGTTAATTTCTATTTGCTGTTGCTCAGTAATTGGATGAACACGAAAGCAATTAAATATTAAAACATACAAACAAATAACTAAGTCACTGTAATTAGCCAAAGTTTGATCACTGTCATATTTATTTAGGGAGAGGTGATATGTCTCAGCAGGTGACATTTTAAATACCCCCGGCCGCCCTGGTGTTGTCTTTGGAGAATGCTGAATGATGTTGGGAGAATTTAATTAAACCCTGTTGTAAATCAGCTATGATGACAGGGAAATGACAGCCACATGTTGAAACGAGAATTAGTCCACAGCAAGGGATATTAATTAACTCTTTCTGAAGGCCTCTGGCACAGAGTGGCATTAAAAAAAAAAAAAAGAAGAAGAAAAAGGAGGAGGAGGAGGGAAAAAAGCCATCAGTTAGACGTGGGGAGGGAAATGTGTTATTTTTATAACCGTCATGATTATTTATGGCTTGGATTTCTTCAATGGCCAAAGTGTAGCTAATAATCCTGAGGCTGTACAGTGAGATGAAATCATTCTTCCCTCGGCAGCCGTGAGAATCGGGGGGAAACCAGCCACGTGGAAGGGTGCTGGAGAATGAAGGTCCCTTTGGAAACAGCGTATATTTGTCTCACCTGGTGCCGGGCTGGTGGAGAATGTGCAAAACAGCCTCAGGAAGGAGAGCGTCACCCTCAGGAGCCCGGGCATGGTCTAGACCCGCTCAGACTGCAGGGGAAGCAGGGGGCTCTCTGGGGCAAAGTCAGGTGACCGTGACCTCCTTCAGTGGGGTTTCTGGGAACTGCCTGCCCAGCGTTTTGAAATGCAGAAGCTGCAGAAGGGGACATCCCTGCAGAGGCCAGGATGACGCAAGTGCTACTCCTGGATATGTGGGTCCCTTGAAGAACGCAGCAGGCGTCCCCAGGCCTGGGGGCAGGACAAGGTCATCCCACCCAGACCTGGCAGGCCTTGGCCCTGGGGGAGGCTGCCTTAGAGAAGCCGTTTTTCATTTTTTCCCCAACTGTGAATACAAGCGCCCAGCCAGTAAAACTCATCTTGCCCGGGTCTTTGAAGGCAGGGAGACTTCATGCATGCGTGAACTTGACCTTGGCGGATGGCAGGGTCTGCAAGGACACTCCCATGCATCCTGTCGCCTGGAAACCATGGCTACCTTACAGGATCCAAGTGGCTGGGGCCCTCCCTCAGTGAGTGTGAACATGCACTTGCTTCCTAGCAGGGAGTATTGTCTCTACAGCAAGTCTCCAGGTGTGTGGACGTGGTGTCTGTGCAAGAGTCCTGGGCACCTGTGCCGGGGGTCATCAGCCAAAGCAACCTCTCATGGACCCTATTGGTTCCTGGCTGGTGATGGACCACTGTACCAGCCAATCAAAAGCCAGAGAGGGTAGGATGTGAGTTGCAGTAGAAACAGCCCCAGTTGGCCCTGGCACCATATGTAGGTGAACGTATGGCTTCCAGAACATTCTTTTTTTTTTTTTTTTGCGGTACTGGGGATTGAACTCAGGGGCATTCTACCTCCGAGCTATACCCCCAGCCCTATTTTTTATTCTTTATTTTGAAACCGAGTCTCACTAAGTTGCGGAGAGCCTCACTAGGTAGCTGAGGCTGGCTGAGAACCCGGATCCTCCGGTCTCAGCCTCCCCAATGCTGGGATTACAAGTGTGCGCCACCACACCCGGCTCCAGAACATTCTTGAGCATCTTTTCTAGTGTTCCCTAGACAGGAGAGCCTGGGCAGGAAGAGGTTACAGGACTTGGCCTTTGTGCAGACTGGAGGCGGCTGCCCTGGTTTTGCTGCTCAGATGTGTGTGTGTGTGTGAGTGTATCCTCAAACACACCGCTGCCCTGCCGATCCTCAGGGGAGGGGCGGTGGGACGCAGGCAAGGAAGCTCTGCAGGGGCCTTTCCCGGCAGGATCCAGATGCACCTGTGTCGTCAGGAGGAGAGCCGCACATGTCCTGTCGGTTTGGTTCCTTGGTTGGGGCGCTGTTATATGGAAGGTCAGGGACTCCGCAGAAGCTTAGCTTAATCCTCGGGGGCCCAGCAGTGCGTGTGCACGGCTGACGCAGAGGCACCGGGCCTCGGCTTGTCCTGGGAGCCCGGCTCATCTGGGTCAGCCTTAGCCGCAGGCCGCTTGCAGACTAGGTTGACTGGCAGTTAGCACTGAAGGTTCAAGTTCTGAGCAGCCAGACCTCAGAGGCTGAGTGGCCTTGGGCGAAGCTTGGCTGGGCCCCGGAGGGGAGAGAATGGGAAGGCAGGGAGCAGGGAGGCTCCAGAAGTTTGCTTCCTAACCTGGTGACCTGCAGAGCCTCTTACAGAGACACCCACAGTTGCAAAAATAAAGGGTTTCTGGGATCCCGTGTGTGCCATCTGCCAAATGCTATATAATATAAACCTCTCGTAGTGATTCACCATGCTTATTATGTCGTAAAGGCTCTGAGCAGTTCTGCAATGCAGAATTCTGTTTAACTTTGCTTAATGTCACAAACCTTGGATTGATACGATCTGTGAGCCCTTGCCCCATTTTTGTTGTATTGGTAAAACACCGTGGTGGGTGGGAGAGTGCCCCCCCCTTCTGTCCACATCCTAATCCTCGAACCTGTAGATATGTAGCTTTACAAGACAAAAGGGATAGTTTTGTTGTGTTGTGCAGGAGAAGGACTTTGAGCTGGACATGGTGGCGCAAGCTTGTAATCCCAGTACTTGGGAGGCTGAGACCTGAGGATTGCAGGTTTTCAGCCAGCCTCAGCTACTTAGTGAGGCCCTCCGCAACTTAGTTAGACCCTGTTTTAAAAAAGGATAAAAAATAGGAGCTGGGCGTGGTGGCCCACGCTTGTAATCCCAGTACTTGGGAGGCTGAGACTGGAGGATCCGAGTTCGAGGCCAGTCTCAACTACTTAGTGAGGTCCTCTGCAACTTAATGAGACCCTGATTCAAAATAAAGAATAAAATAGGGCTGGGGGTGTAGCTCGGAGGTAGAATGCCCCTGGGTTCCATCCCCAGTACCAAAAAAAAAAAAAAAAAAAAAAAGAAAGAAAAGAAAAGAGAAGGACTTTGGAGTATAGAGATCATAGAGATCATTCTGGATTATCCTGTCACCGCTGATCACAAGTCCTGAGTAAAGTTAAGAAAGTGGTGTGGTGACTCACACCTGTAATCCCAGTACTTGGGAGGCTGAGATAGGAAGATCGCAGGTTTGAGGCCGGCCTCAGCAACTTAGTGAGACTCTCAGCATCCTAAATAAGACCCTGTTCCAAAAACCAAATATAAAAATGGCCGGGGGATGCAGCTCAGAGGTAGAATGCTCCTGAGTTCAATCCTCAGTACCATAAAAGAAATTAAAAAAAAAAAAAAGAAGAGAAAGTAGAAAGACAGACAGAGAGAGAGAGAGAGAGAGAGAGAGAGAGGGAGAGAGAGGGAGAGAGAGGGGTGTGAGGATGTTAGAAGGGTTCAAAAGATGCAACATTACTGGCTTTGAAGGTACGGGAAGGTGCACAGAAAGCTGTAGAAGTCACAAAGGCCAAGGAAACCCATTTTTCCCTAGAGCTCCCGAGGAGCCCAGCCCTGGCCAATGCCTGACTTTGGTACAGGTAGACCCACACTGTGCTGCCCGCCGAAAGCATTCGTAAGATAAGAATTTTGTGTTACTCTTTTTTTTTTTTTTTTTTTTTTTTTTTGCAGTACTGGGGATTGAACTCAGGGACATTCTACCTCCGAGCTATACCTCCAGCCCCATTTTTATTCTTTATTTTGAATCAGGGTCTCATTAAGTTGCAGAGGACCTCACTAGGTAGCTGAGGCTGGCTGAGAACCCGGATCCTCCGGTCTCAGCCTCCCAAATGCTGGGATGACAAGCGTGCGCCACCACGCCCGGCTAAGGGTTTTGTGTTATTCTAGGGCACTCGAGTGGTGGCAGTTTGTTGTGGCGGCAATAGGAAAGGCAGGTGGGCAATGCCAACATGGTAGCATCGCAGGCCCGTAATCCAGCCACTCGCGATTCAGAATGGCCAGCTGAGCGCCTGCGGACGGGCCAGAATACATGGGACGCCTTCCTGCCCTCGAGAGCGAGCGTGCAGGGAGAGGCTGGCTCACGCGTGTGCAGGAGGGCTGTGACTCGTTCCCAGACGTAGCAGGTCAGTCACCGACAGCACAGCCCGGAAGAGGGGCTTTGCACTGGAGGGAGGCTGCGCCTTGCACGCAGAAGCACTGCCTCCTGGGGCTGCGGTCTGGCTAGAGCAGGCGCCCTGTGCTCCAGCTGTGGGTACCTGCGCCTCAGCTACCTAGTGAGGCCCTCCACAACTTAGTGAGACTTGGTTTCAAAATAAAGAATAAAAAATAGGGCTGGGGGTATAGCTAGGAGGTAGAATGCCCCTGAGTTCAATCCCCAGTACTGCAAAAAAAAAAAAAATTATATATAAAACATTATATAGAAACATTATATATATGTTTATATATAGAGAAAGATTATATATATATGTACATTATATAGAAACATTATATATATGTGTACATTATATAGAAACATATATATATATACTTTTCTTGGTGCCTTGTAGTCTCGCATCATAATGTAGCTGAGGCTGAGAGGGCCACCCAGGCACACGGCACTTGGTTTTTCCCCGTCCATGATACTGAGCTTGGCATTGGCCATTTCACAGAGGTCCAGCACGCCTTCACTGGTTCACCTAGACCCCCTCCCTCCGCCCCTTCCTCCCTGCACTGGGGTTCCTCCTCCATTATCTAAAACCCCCCTGTACCCCGATTACTCCCTAAGTGTCCACGTGTGAGAGACAACGTTCGTGTGACTGGCTAATCTCACTTGACGTCCTGCTCTCTAGCTCCACCCGTGCCCCTGCAGATGGCGTGGTTTTGTTCTTCTCCGTAGGGTTCCATCGTGGGTATAGCCCGTAATTTTGTAATGGTGGGTATTTTCTTCCTGCACACGGGGTTGGGGTACAGGTCTGTAGCTCCCCTGAGAATGTTCTGGGCTGGCCAGGGAGGGGTGGAGTGGGACTTTTCTCTCCAGGTGTGGGTGCTTGTTTTGCTGGCTTTCTAGAAAGTGTATCCTCTGATTTCTACGCTTGACTGGAGGGGTGTGTGTGTGTGTGTGTGTGTGTGTGTGTGTGTGTGTGTGTGTGGTGCTGGGGATTGAACCCAGGGGCATTCAACTTCCAAGTTACAATCCAGCCCTATTATTTTATTATTATTATTATTATTATTATTATTATTTTTATTTATTTATTTATTTGTGGTACTGGGAATTGAACTCAGGGGCATTCTACCTCCGAGCTACACCCCCCAGCCCTATTTTTTATTCTTTATTTTGAAACCGAGTCTCACTAAGTTGCGGAGTGCCTCACTAGGTAGCTGAGGCTGGCCTCGAACCTGGATCCTCCTGTCTCAGCCTCCCGAATGCTGGGATTACAAGCGTGTGCCACCACGCCCGGCTTATTATTATTATTATTATTATTATTATTATTATTATTATTATTATTATTAATCATTTGTGGTACTGGGGATTGAACCCAGGGGCATTCTACCTTCAAGTTACACTCTAACCCTATTTTATTATTATTATTAATTAATCATTTGTGGTACTGAGGATTGAACCCAGGGGCATTCTACTTCCAAGCTAAACCCCCAGCCCTATTTTTTATTCTTTATTTTTATTTTTATTTTGTTTGCGGTACTGGGGATTGAACTCAGGGGCATTCTACCTCCGAGCTATACCCCCAGCCCTATTTTTTTTTTACTTTATTTTGAAACCGGGTCTCACTAAGTTGCGGAGTGCCTCACTAGATAGCTGAGGCTGGCCGAGAACCTGGATCCTCCGGTCTTAGCCTCCCAAATGCTGAGATTACAAGCATGTGCCACCACGCCCAGCTTTATTCTTTATTTTGAAAGAGGGCCTCACTAAGTAGCTGAGGCTGACCACGAACCCGAGATCCTCCTATCCCAGCCTCCCAAGTACCGGGATTACAAGGGTGCACCACCACACCCGGCTACTGTTTATTTTTGAAACAGAGATCTCAGTAGGTTGCTGAGAGTCTTTCCTAGTTGTGGAGACTGGCCTCAAACCTGCGATCCTCCTGTCTCAGCCTCCCAAGTACTGGGATAACAGGCTTGTGCCACCACGCCCAGCTGAGGCTTCTGTTTTTGTTTGTACAAATTTGGGGACTTAGGGGGTACAGTGTGGACAGCCCTCTTGGTGCTTGGGACTGGCCCCATCTTGACTCAGGGAAGAAACGGCCCTAGGTGGGCGACTGGCGGTGGAGCCTGCGTGCTAGGCTGCCACGCCCACCCCCTTCCCAGGGTGAGCAGCAGGAGGCAGGCCCCGCCCACTGGCTCCATCTGGCCAGGCCACACCTCATGTTCACCCTCCGTAGTAAGCATCTCCTTTCCTGAGCTGACCACCCAGGCGGGAAGCAGCCCCTGGCTGTCCAGCTCTCCCTGACCACAGCTCCTCCGCTGTCCCTCCTGTCCCCCTCCTGCCTGGCTTTGGAGTCAGCTGACTGATTTCAAGGAGGAGGAGGTTGGCCAGGCTGAGCGGGTGTCTCAGTGACTCTGAGACTAACGGGCTAAGAATCAGGTGTGGGCTCAAGCCGCACTCTGAGGGGCACAGTTCTTTAGGGATGGGGGCTTCCACAGTTGGCTTTTTTTGGTACTGGGGATTGAACCCAGGGACATTCTACCTCCAAGCCTTTATTTTCCTTTGAAATGGAGTCTCGCTAAGTTGCTGAGGCTGGCCTCAAACCTGCCATCCTCCTCCTGTCTCAGCCTCCCAAGTCCTGGGATTACAGGCATGCACCACCACACCTGACTGCTTCTTTGATTTTCCAAGCTCTGCAGGTGATTCTGACCAGTAGCCGGGGCTGAAGAACCCAGGTGGGGCTTCGTGAGACAGTGGGCCAGCTCACAAGCAGGTGTCTCTTTGGGAGCCCCGAATCCTTCCATGGGAGCAAGGGTCGTTTTGAGAACACAGATTTCAGATTCAAGCTTGTCTGGCCTGGAGTCCTGTCTGATCACTGATCACGTGAGGCTGGACGAGCAGTTTCCCCTGCTGAGCCTCCGAGCCCTGATTAGTGAGCAGGAAGCCAGCCCTCCCTCCCTGTAGCCCTGCAGCCTGCTGGAGCTCGCTTAAATGAGCAACCAGGCTGTGTGAACAGGAGGCCCTGGGGAGGGCCGGCCACTTGAGCCCAGCGGGCATCTCCCCGCCCCTCTGCAGGTTCCCAGGAGGCAGGGGAGGGGACCAGCCACCCTGGGAGAGCTGTCCCTCTTTGGGGATCAGCTCCACATTCTGCTTCCAGGGCAGGGCCATTGCCTGCGGATTCCCAGATGCCCCACCGGTGCCAACATGGGGAGTGATAAATCCATACGTTGATAAATCCATACATGCACACAGCGTTCCTGGTGAGTTTCCCTTTGGCCTCCGCCCTCCCCTTCCTTGTAGATAATCTTCATATCAATACAAGTACCTTCGTGTACGTGTACGAACTAAAGGTTATTTGAACAGCCACCATCATCGCTCCACCCTTCCTCCTCCTCCTCCCCCCCCCCGTAAATCTTCTCTAGTGAAATGCCTTTTCAATTTTTTTGCCTACTTTAAAATTAAAGTCTAATAATTATTTGTGTAATAATATAATTTAATAATAACTTAATGCAATTTTTTGTGTGGTACTAGGGGTTGAACCCTGGGGCATTCTGCCTCCGAGCTATACCCTCAGCCCCATTTTTTATTCTTTATTTTGAAACGGGGTCTCACTAGATTGCAGAGGGGCCTCACTAAATTGCCGAGGCTGGCTTTGAACCCACAATTTTCCTGTCTCAGCCTCCAGAGTACTGGAATGACAAGCGTGTGCCACCATGCCCAGCTTTCTTTCTTTCTTTCTTTCTTTCTTTCTTTCTTTCTTTCTTTCTTTCTTTCTTTCTTTGCGGAACTGGGGATGGAACTCAGAGGCATTCTACCTCCGAGCTATACCCCCAGCCCTATTTTTTACTTTATTTTGAAACCGAGTCTCACTAAGTTGCGGAGTGCCTCACTAGGTAGCTGAGGCTGGCCTCGAACCCGAATCCTCTGGTATCAGCCTCCCGAATGCTGGGATTACAAGCGTGCGCCACCACGCCCGGCCCCAGCTTTATTTTTTATTTTGAAACACAGTCTCACTAAATTGTGAGTAGCCTTGCTAAGTTGCTGAGGCTGGGTTCAAACCTGTGATCCTCCTGCCTCCTGGGGTTACAAGTGTGTGCCACTACGCCCAGCTGGAATACAACTTTTATTTTCATATTATTAAGTTTGGAGAAGTCCTTAAATATCCTGGATACAAGTCCTTTAACAGAAATGTGTCTTGCAAATATTTGCTCTCAGTATGAGGCTTATCTTTTCATTATCTTAATAATGTCTCTCAAACAGTGGAAGTTTTTAACTTTTGAAGAAGTACAGTTCATCTTTTTTTTTTCTTTCTTCTTTAATGGATGGTATCACTTTGTTTTGCATCTCAGAAATCTTCCCTCATTCAAGATTTTCTCCTGGAAATTTTAGAGATGAGGATTTTGCATTCAGGTCTGTATTTCATTGTAAGCTCATTTGTGTGTAGAATCAGGTGTAGGTTAAATTTGTCTTTTGAAAAAATTTTGCATATGGATATATATATTGCATATTTTTATATATATATTGCATAATTTTGCATATATATATATATATATATATATATATATATATATATTGTGTGTGTGTGTGTGGTAGTGGGAGTTGAACCCAGAGAGATATTCTACCTCTGAGCCATATCCTCATAGATTTTTTTTTTTCCCCATACTGGGGATTGAACTCAGGGGCATTCTACCTCCGAGCTATACCCCCAGCCCTATTTTTTATTCTTTATTTTGAAACCGGGTCTCACTAAGTTTCAGAGTGCCTCACTAGGTAGCTGAGGCTGGCCCTGAACCCGGATCCTCCGGTCTCAGCCTCCCGAATGCTGGGATTACAAGCGTGCGCCACCCACGCCCAGCTTCCCTCATAGATCTTTATTTATCTTATTTTTTGCTGTTCTGGGGATTGAACCCAGGGGCATTCTGCCTCTGAGCTACAAACTCAGCCTATTTAAAACTTTTTTTTTTCTTTTGTTTTGAAACAGGGTCTCACTAAGTTGTGGAGGGCCCCATTAAGCAGCTGAGGCTGGCCTTGCATCTGCAATCCTCCTGTCTCAGCCTCCCAAGTACTGGGATTACAAGCAAGCACCACCTGTATGCTGGCCTTGAACCTGCCATCTTCCTGTCTCAGTCCTCCAAGTACTGGGGTTACAGGCATGCGCCAACAGTCACTGGCTCCAGCACTGCTTCTTAAAAAGACTGTTGTTCACCAGGTGTGGCGGCACATTCCTGTAATCCCAGTGCTTGGGAGGCTGAGTCAGGAGGATCACAGGTTCAAGGCCAGCCTCAGCAATTTAGTGAGACCCTTGGCAAGTTAGTGAGACCCTGTTTCAAAATAAAAATAGGGCTGGGGGTGTGGCTCGGAGGTGGAATGCCCCTGGGCTCAACCCTTAGTTACAGATAGATACACATGTAATACTTCTCTTGATAGAAAATTTTCTACTTATTTCAGGGACTCCTGGTAGGGCTGTGGGGATGGGTGGTATAGACAGATGGTGCACATGTTCGTTCCCTGGGGTCGGGTGATCTGGTTTCAACTCCCAGGGCCTGGTTTCTTCCTCTGTCAGATGGATTCAACGATCACAACTACCATCTGAGGAAGTCCAGGGCCAAGACACACCAGGTGGGGAAGTGTGATCTGGGACCCGGAGGGAGGCTGATCTACCGGCTACCTCGGGCGCCAGGAGGCTCCGCCAGTGGGGGCGTGTGGACCGGCATGGCTCGGCCTGGCACCTGGTCTTGGTGGAGCCTGAGCGTCAGTCCTAGGACCTGGATCCTCTGCGGGTAGAGAGGGTGGAAGGAAGGAGGAGGGCCCAGTGGAGAGAGGGGAGAGGAGGGAAGGGAAGAGGGAAAGAGAGAGGGAGGGAGAGGGAAGAGGAGAGGGGAGAGAGAACGGAGAAAGAGAAGGAGGGGGAGAGGGAAAAGGAGGGAGGAGAGAGGAGAGAGGAGAGAGAGGGAGAGAAGAGAAGAAGGAGGGAGGAGGAGGAGAAATGATAGAAGAGGAGAGAGAGAGAAGAGAAGAGAGGAGAGGAGAGGAGAGGAAAGGAGGAGGAGGAGGAGGAAGAGGAGGAGGAGGAGGA
>PVLC010046792.1:0-11282 GCA_004027655.1 Graphiurus murinus | reverse complement strand
GTACTTAATTTTTTTCCTTTACAAGTAGGTTATAACAGTAGAAGGTTAGTGAGGAGGGTCATATAGGGCCTCCTACCTGGCTCCTGCTTCAGTTCCTTCACTGCAGAGAGGGCTTCTTATCGACCCGAGTGTTCTTCATGCATATTCTTATCTTTTGACCTCTCAAAAGATTCAACTTTTGAACAGAGTCTTCTACTCTTTCACTCCTTGGTGTCCTCCCTCCCTCCTTTCCTCCCTTCCTTATATGCTGGGCTTTGAACCCAGGTGTTTTCTACCTTCAAGTTGCACACCCCCATCTTTTTATCTATCTAATTTTGAAGCAGGGTCTTGCTGGGGGGGTCTCACTAAGTTGCTGAGGCTGGCCTTGAACCTGTGAGTCTCCTCAACCTCCCAAGTAGTGGGATTACAGGTGTGCTCCACCACACTTGGCTGAGCCTATGCTTTCAACCACTCATCTCACCCCTTCTTCTCTTGTTCTATAAAAACCATTCTACTGATCTTATCTATTCCGTTAGCTTCAACTGCCATTTCTCCTGTATCTTTCACTTCAGTGATGTCTGTCACCTGAGTTCCAGTCCTGTGGTCTCTCTTGCACACTGGGCAGTTTCACCAGCATTTCCCTACAGAGCATTAAACTGTTAGTATCCCCACAACTGAACTCACTTGCTTTCTTGCTTTTATTCTTCTACTTTGTTCAGAGTCCCTGTCCTCCTTGCCACCAATGCAAGGAACCTGTGAGCTGTTCTCCAGTTCTCTTTTCCCTTATCATCTGCATCTACTTGGTGGTAAAGTCCAGTTGATTTTATTTCTTTACCATTTTTATTTCATTTCAATTTCTTCCTGCTTTCCCCTTGTGTTGCCAAAACCATAGTTCCGGACTATCATACATATTATTCTAACTCTCTTGAGCAAAGAATTCATTTTTATGATATTGTGAATCTCTTAACTGATAATTTTCTCTTCTTTGAATTTTCTACTATGATGCTTGGGGCCATATGTAAAGGCAACCTATGAGAAAACCCGTAGGAGGTTATGGAATGTTTTTTCTAAACTAACTTCTCTCTTACCAACCTCATATTCCCTCGGGCTCATTTTCTCACTTGCTTCAACTTTCTTTTGTGTTACTCCATTCGCAGTTTCACAAATTTGTGAACATATACACAGGAGTGTGTGCATATAGACTCACCGGGGTCCTGTGTGGACAGGACTTTTCTCACTTCCCCACTGTGCAAACACCTACAGCTTCTAGGTCTCAATTCAGGGTCATTTTATTGTGACATAAAAACAACTAGTTTGTGCCACTTCAAAATGGCATGTATTTTTTTTTTTTTAATACTAGGGATTGAGCCTAGGGTATTTTACCTCTAAGTTACAGCTCCAGGCCTTTTTATTTTAATTTTGTGTGTGTGTGTGTGTGGTACTGGGGATCGAACCCAGGGGCATTCTACCTGTGAGCTACACCCCCAGTCCTATTTTATTTTTGTTATTTTGAAACAGGGTTTCACTAAGTTGCTGAGGGCCTTGCTAAGTTGTTGAGGCTGGCTTTGAACTTGTCATCCTCCTTTCTCTGCCTCCCAAGTAATGGGATGACAGATGTAATAAAGTCACATACAGCTTTATTTTTAAGTTTGAAACAGAGTCTCACTAAATTGCGGAGGCTGGTTCCAACCTGGATGTCTTAGCCTCCTAAGAATTGGGATCATAGGTGTGAGTCACAGCCCAGCAACATATACACTTTTAACACTTATTCACTTTATTTGCTTAAATATTTTTTTGTCCCTCCTGCAGTGTAATTTCTGTGAGAACAGAGATTGCATCTTCTTCTCTTTCTATTCTCAGTGGCCTAAGACAGGATCCACATTTAGAAATGGCCCATGAAGTGATTCTATAATAATAGTCATCCTTACTGAGTCAGTACGATGTGACAATAAGTAGGTCATACTCCAATGACCTCTTAGTAAACCACATATATCAGCTGGATGTGGAGGCACATATCTGTAATCCCAGTACCTAAGAGGCTGAGACAGGAGGATCGCAGCCTTGAGGCCAGCCTCAGCAACTTAGATGAGACCCTGTTTCAAAATAAAAAATTAAATGGGGCTTGGGGTGTAGCTTGAAGGTAGAATGCCCCTGGTTTCAAACCCCAGTAACCATAAACAAACAAAATCTGACTTGTATCACTTCTATATTTTGGAGATTTCTGTAATTCTGTATTACTTTTTAATCATTTTTAAAGCCCAGTTTCTCTGCAATAACAATAGAGAAACATTTAAAAACAAATATGTCTTACATGTTGGTTCCAAGAAGGAGGGATATTGGGCAAACCGCATCCTGCCCTCAAAGGAATCAACGAAAACCACAAGTAAAGCATGAGATAAGGAGCTGAGGCTGATGAAATCGCCTGGCCTTGTGACCGCTCATCAGCTGTGCATTGCTCATGGACATGGCAAATGCTTTGCATTTTCATACAGCCCAGGCACGCATTTCTAGGCGCATTTGTGGGAAAGGGACGTAGTAGAGCAGGAAGTTGCTTTGATGTTCCCAGGTCCAGTTTCCGGAGGGCTGTGATAATGAGATAGCAAAGATGGAGGGGCTTACACAACAGATGGTCTTTGGGGCTTACACAACAGATGGTCTGGCAGGCCCGGAGGCTGGATGTCTGAAGTCAAGGGGTTGACAGGGCAGATGCTGACTTTCATCTTCTGCCTAGCTTCTCCTGGCCGCTGGCATCCTTGGCATCCCTTGGCTTGCGGCTGCATCTCTCCAACCTTTGCCTCCATAACATGGTTGTGTGTGTGTGTGTGGGGGGGGGGGACTTCCTTCTTTTCATAATTTTACCTGAATTCAATATCATCTCATCCCAACTTGACTCTTTAGCAAAGACACTGTTTCCAAATTAAGATCTCAGTCATGGTTTCTAGAGATTAGAATTTGAGCATATCTTTTGAGAGGACATAACTCAAACCATGGCACTGCCTCAAATCCCCTTGGACCATGAGCTCAGCAGTTTCTACTTCTTTGTGGGTAGTGGGGGTGAGGAAGGTGGGGAGGTGAACAGGTTCCGGGCCTCCTGGGCTTCTGCATCACACCCCGGCTCCCACTTTCCCCCTTCAGGTGGGCCAGGCTAGGAAGCATTATTGATTTTTATTGCTTACATTTCTGAAATTGAATTTGAAGCAAACATATATTTTGAGTTTAACTATAAACATAATTCTAAAGTGTGTTAGACTTGACTTTATATTACTTTTAGATTTTTTTTTTTTTTTTGATACTGGGTATTGAACCCAGGGCATTCAATTTCTGAGCTACATCCCTAGCCCATTTTATTTTGAAATAGAGTTTCTCTAAGTTGCTGAGGCTGGCCTCAAACTAGTGGTCTTTTGTCTCAATCTCTCAAGTACTGGGGTTACAGGCTTGCACCACTGCACCTGGCTTTATTTTTAGATTAAAAAAACATATATAATCTCTGATATCATTTAACTATATGAAAAGTAGCTTAATGTACCCCAAACCACATCTCACTAAATAATAGAAATGAAAATGCAATAGATAAACTAAAGAATTTATAAAATAGAAGAGCAGGAAGGGTCTTTAAAGATTTTCTAGTTTAGGTCAATCAATCTTACCTTTTTTTTTTTCTCCTTTCTGGTACTGTGAATTGAACCCTGGGGCATTCTACCTCTGAGCTAAATCCCTAGTCCCCAGCCCCCTTTTTTGTGGTGGCATTGGGAATTGAACCCAGGGGCATTTTACCTCTAGGCTATATTCCCAGCCCTTTTAATTTTGAAACAGGTCTTGCTAAATTGCTAAAGCTGGTCTTGAACCTGTGATTCTCCTGTTTCAGCCTCCCAAGAAGTGAGATTACAGATATGCACCATTATACCTGGGGGCTTTCTTTTTTTTTTTTTTTTCATAACTGTCTTCTGGAAAATCCTATAGTTCCTTAGATAATGAGAGAAAAGATGGCTCCAAATTCCTAAATAAGAGCAACTAAGCCAGGCATGAAGCCCCAGTATTTGGGAGGCTGAGACAGGAGGATCACAGGTTCATGGCCAGCCTCAGCAACTTAGTAAGGCCCTCTGAAACTTAGTGAGACAATGTTTCAAATATATATATATATATATATATTTGAAATAAATAAATATATATATTTGAAATATATATATATATATATACAGACATATATATATATGTATGTATATATATATTTGAAAGTACCAAAGGGGGAAGAGAGAGACACAGGGAGAGAGAGAGAGAATAATTAATTAATTCATTAAACATACTTCTTTTTATATACCAGGCATTGTTCTAGAAGCTGAAGATATAGTAATAATGAAAATAAGCTGGGTGTGGTGGCGCACGCTTGTAATCCCAGCATTTGGGAGGCTGAGACCAGAGGATCCGGGTTCGAAGCCAGTCTCAGCTACCTAGTAAGGCACTCTGCAACTTAGTGAGACCCTTTTTCAAAATAAAAAATCAAAAATAGGGCTGAGGGTGTAGCTCGGAGGTAGAATGCCCCTGAGTTCAATCCCCAGTACCACAAAAAAAAAAAAAAAAAAAAAAAAAAAAAAAAAGAAAAGAAAATAGACAAAAACCTCTATGTTCTTGATATTTATATTTTCTAATAAGATAAAGGTTATCTTTCTAACTTATGCAATTAACAAGATTTAGATTTTGCATGCTTTTTTCAGTAATGGTGATGGAAGGAATTACTGAGGCACCCTCAGTACCAGGTTAGATTCCTTGGTGACCTATGTCATGAGCTACATGCAGTTGATTGAGATGTGGTCAAGGAGGTAATAGAGGACTAGCTTGGATAGTTTGTGTGTGTGTGTGTGTGTGTGTGTGTGTACTTAAGTATCTGAGCAATATGGAAACTATTCCTACGACCTTGAACTTTCTGTCCTAGAGTCTAATCTAATAAACTGATGAGTTTATGACAAAGTACACTTATTTTTCTAGCCCAAGGGAAACATTTTGCCAATTTATAGTTGGATAGCTCCTTTAGAAAAAAAAACTGCATTAGTAGTTATTTCAGCATTAAGATTTCCCATAAATTAAATCTTTGTAGATTTCCAGCTGTTTGAATTTTACCAAAATAATAGAGTCCTACTAATTACTATGTTAAGTAAATCCTCACCCTCTCTGTAAATAACGGAGGTGGTAATTTATCCTTCTGTAGATGTATAAATTAAGCCACCAGGAGGTTAAGTAATTTGCTCAGGGTCACAGTGTGTGGTAGGATAGAAATCAAATCGAAAAGCCTTTATTCCTTCTTCTTTACATCAAATCATCTCCTTTTCCACATTTAGTTGTATATAATAACCAGTATCTACAAATAAAAACCTTTATCTAGAAATGCTAGCCATTATTTATAAATAATTTATCTACCTATTTCATTATCATGATACAAATAGCCATGTAGTGTTCACAGTGCTGTGGTTTAATCCAGCAAGATCTTCTGAATGACTATTTTGTTCTAATGATCTTCAAGAACAGAAAACCTCTAGGAGATGGATGAATTTTAGGTCAGGAAACATTTACATTCCCAAATCTACTCAGGCGTTTGCTTAGTAGAGTGTAAGGAAAAAATTTAATTGAATTTTTCCTATTAAGACTTATTCTCCTCCTAGGCTTACTATAAACCAGAGTGCGCTGTGACTAGCTTTCCTTGGCTACACAGAATGCCTTGTAGTTATTCTTTGACATTTGACAAAGTCCCAGATTTGGAACTTAGGCAGGTAGGACAAAATTTTCCTCCTCTCCCTTCTCTTCCCTCCCCTCCCCTCCTCTCCCTTCTTCTCTTCTTTCTTTTTGTGGTACTAGGGATTGAACCCAGGAGCATTCTAGTTCTGAGATACACCCCAGCCCTATTTTATTTTTATTTTGAAACAGGGTCTCACTAAGTTGCTGAGGCTGGCCTTGAACCTGCGATTCTCTTGTCTCAGCCTCCCAAGTACTGGGATTATAAGTGTGTACCATCACACTGGCTTAAATTTTTATTTTTCTATATCTTATAGGACAAAATCATTTTGATTGAACCCAGAGGTATTCTACCTCCAAGCTACACTCCTGACCTGATTTTGTTTCTCATTTGAAAATAGGGTCTCACTAGCCGGGCGTGGTGGCGCACGCTTGTAATCCCAGCATTTGGGAGGCTGAGACCGGAGGATCGGAGTTCGCGGCCAGCCTCAGCTACCTAGTGAGGCCTTCCACAACTTAGTGAGAACCTGTTTCAAAATAAAGAATAAAAAATAGGGCTGGGGGTGTAGTTCGGAGGTAGAATGCCCCTGAGTTCAATCCCTAGTACCGCAAAAACAAACAAAAAAACAAGAAAATAGGGTCTCACTAGGTTGTTGAGAGCCTTGCGAAGTTGCTGAGGCTGGCTTTGAACTTGCTATTCTCCTGTCTCAGCCTCCCAAGTACTGAGATTACAAGCATATGCTACCATGCCTGGCTTGGACAGTATCACTTCTAACCCAAATTGTAAAGGAGAAAGTCCAGTTGCATATTTACTGCCACTGTAATAGCCATGCACACCATTACTATCTAAATGCAGTTAAGCACTCACTTGGATTTAAATGTTTGTGCCGTTTATAATGATTGATGAAAGAGAAATGAACAAGATCCTGATATGTGCTTCTAATTTTTGGGAAAGGAAAATGAGAACCTTTCTCAAATTCTCTTGTGCCCTATAGTAATGAATTAAAATAATTTCTTTCCAACCACTCATTCTAATCCCTTTTGTTGGAAAGACAAAATTTAAGGATGTCAATAAATACAAATTGAGCCGGGCGTGGTGGCACACGCTTGTAATCCCAGCATTCGGGAGGCTGAGACTGGAGGATCAGGGTTCGAGGCCAGCCTCAGCTACTTAGTGAGGCACTCCGCAACTTAGTGAGACTCGGTTTCAAAATAAAGAATAAAAAATAGGGCTGGGGGTGTAGCTCGGAGGTAGAATGCCCCTGAGTTCAATCCCCAGTACCGCAAAAACAAAAACAAAAACAAAAAAAGAACAAAAACAAAAACAAATTATATATACGCCATGACTTCTAAAGAGTAAGTCTGCAATGGTTGTTCTCAAGATCAGAGACCTAGAATAAGTGTGTGAATAAAAGTCCCAAACACCCCTAAGTGCACACAGTCACTGTTTATTCTGTATATGTATGGATGAAAGAAAAACATCAAGGGTTCACTTTACTTAGTAATTTTCCTAAACAGAATTTGATTCTGTCCAATTGAAAACTAATTTGGTCTTTATGAGCATCTTGGTCCTACAACTGATCCATATTCACAAATTTTGCCAAATTCTTTGTAAAATATGCTGCGCAAGAAATGGTTTAATTTGGGAAGATTGAGGAGGTTAAGAGGGATCCATTGTTGCTCAGAAAAGGAAACAATCTTCCCAGACAACTGTTTTCTTGCATGATCAATTTCTTTTTTAAAAGTTCGACCAAGTTGGGGTGTGGTGACGCACTCTTGTAATCCTAGTACTTGAGAGGGAGAATCCCAGGTTCAAGGACAGTCTCAGCAAGTAGTGAGATTCTCATTAGCCTAGTGAGACTCTATTTCAAAATAAAAGTAAAAAAAAAAAAAAAAAAAATAGGGCTTGAGATGTAGCTCAGAAGTAGAATGCCCCTGTACCTTCCCCCCCATCCCCCGCCACACACAAGATAAGTTTGGCCAAAATAGATTACAAATAACAAACTTTAAGTAATAAGCAATTTGCTTGTCCAACATTACCCTCCCCCCACGCCCAATGCAAAGAATACATCTTTAAGTCAGGTCTTTATTGATGATTCCAGAGTAGGCAATATATCAAAGGGTTGAGAAAAGATCAGTAGATTATATGTTACTTATCTTATTTTACTGCTTATTTTACAATCTACTCTAAGGTAGCTCATTAACAAAGTCTATAAACAGAATACTAAGTGACTTGTTCCATTGGTACACAAGGAAGATTTGAAGAAGACAGCATCACAAGAAGTTGCCATTTTTTTCTTACCATAAAAAACATCAACAGCCAGGTGTGGTGGCACACACTTGTAATCCCAGTACTTGGGAGGCTGAGACAGGAGGATGGCAGGTTTGGGGCCAGCCATAGCAATTTAGGGAGACCCTCACCAACTTAGTGAGATCCTGTTTCTAAATAGATAGATAGATGGATAGATGATAGATAGATAGATAGATAGATAGATAGATAGATAGATAGATAGATAGATAGATCTGGGAATGTAGCTCAGAGGTAGAATGCCCTTGGATCAAATCCCCAATACCACAAAACAAAAACAAAAGCAAAAACACAAACAAAGAAAAACATTAACCGTAGAGCCAGGTGTGTTGGTATATGTCTGTAATCCCAGTACTCGGGAGGCTGAGACAGGAGGATCTGGGTTCCTGGCCAGCCTTGCTATTTAGTGAGGCCCTCTGCAATTTAGTGAGACCCTGTTTCAAAATAAAGAATAGGGCTGGGCTAGATGTGGTGGTGGACGCTTGCAATCCCAGTACTTGGGAGGCTGAGACCTGAGGATCCAGGTTCTCAGCCAGCCTCAGCTACTTAGGCTCTCTGCAATTTAGTGAGACCCTGTTTCAAAAATAAAGAATATAAAATAGGACTGGGGGTATAGCTTAGAGGTAGAATGCCCTTGTATTCAATCCCCAGTACTGGGGTGTAGCTCTGAGATAGAATGCCCCTGGGTTCAATCCCCAGTACCTGCCCTCCACAAATCCCCCCAAACAAAAACCCATCAACAACAGCAAATACAGCAAAGAAACCCCCAAAACAAACAAAGACCCCAACAAACACTACTGACCTTAGCTTGACCTTGGTTGTTGCTCTTCTTCCTCCTCCTCCTTTTTTTTTTTTTTGGTACTGGGGATTGAACCTAGGGGCATTCTACCTCTGAGTTACACCCCAAGTCCCATTTTTTTCTTCTTTATTTTGAAACAGGGTTTCACTAAGTTGTGGGGAGCCTTGCTAAGTAGCTGAGCCTGACCACAAACCTGGATCCTCTGGTCTCAGCCTCCCAAGTACAGGGATTACAACCATGCAGCACCACAACTAGTTTATTTTTTTTTTATTTTGAAACAGTCTTGCTAAATTGCTGAGCCTGGGGGTGAACTTGCAAACCTCCTGTCTCAGCCTTTCAAGTATGGGGATTACAGGTGTGCACCATCATGCCCATCCCTGGTTGTTCCTTCTTTACCTTCCTTGCTGGTTCTTCCCAACTTTTGTGACCTCTAAATATTGGCATGTTTTGTGGGGTCTTCTCTTCTCTAATTATACTTAGTTCTTAAGTGTCCTCATGCAATACCATGATTTCAGTACCATCTGTATTCTGAAAGCTCCTAAGTTTCTATCCCCAATCCAGACTGCTCCTTTTTACTCCAGATTCTTGTACACAAGTGCTTACTGAGAACTCTACTTCTGTGTCTAGCAACATGTCCTGGTATCTTTCTGCCACAGCCCCAAATCTGCTCTTATTACAGTTCTCCTGATTTGAGCAAAAGGCAATTTCATTCTTTCAGTTGCTTGATCAGAAATCATAGCATCATCCTCAATTTTTCTTTAACAGCCCAGCAGTAAATTCTATGGATTCTACCAACAAAATATACCCACATCCAGGCCCCCACCTCTTTCTTTCCTCCCTCCCTTCCTCCCTCCCTTCCTTCCTTCCTTCCTTCCTTCCTTCCTTCCTTCCTTCCCTCCCTCCCTCCCTCCCTCCTTCATCCCTCCCTCCCTCCCTCTCCCCTCTCTCTCTCTTTCTTTTTTGTGGTTCTGGGGATTGAGCCCAGAGGCATTTGGGAGCAGGATTTTGCTAAATTGCTGAGGCTGGCTTTGAACCTGCAATCCTCTGGTCTTAGCCTCCCAAGTACTGGGATTACAGGTCTGTGCCACCATGCCCTGCTGAGTTCAGCCTTTTTGGACCTGCTTCTTCTCTATCAACCATATGCAAACTACCATTCTTTCTCTTCTGAATGAATGTCATAGCTTTGCTTTGGGTCTCTGTGCCTTAGTGCTAGCCCACCAAAGATTTTTCTCAATCCAACAGGTAGAGTGAGCCTCTTATTACTTATTTATTTACTGATTGATTACTTACTTACTTACTTAATTTTTTAGTACTGGGGATTGAACCCAGGGATCATCTACCTTTGAGCAACAAACCCCAGCTCTTCTTTATTTTTCATTTTGAGACAGGTTCTCACTAAGTTGCTGAGGCTGACCTTGAAATTATGATTCTCATGTCTTAGCCACTTAAGTGCTGGAATTACAGTGCACACCACCTTGCCTGGCTCATACTTATGTTTTTTTTTGTGTGTGTGTGTGTGGTATTGGGGATTGAACCCAGCAACATTCTACTTCCAAACTACATACCTGTACCGTTTTTTTATTTTTTGTTTTGAAACAGGGTCTCACTAGATTGCTGAGAGCCTTGCTAAATTGCTGAGGTTAGTCCAAAACCTGAGATCTTCTGTTTTAGCCTCCCAAGTACTGGGATTATAGTCATGCACCACCACTCCTAGCTCATATTTATTCTTTGAATTCATCTCTGACTAGAGTATAAATTGTATAAGATTCGCAATTTCATTCTCTGCCATAGCCTTAGCTCTTAGAACTATGCTTGGCACATCGTTGGTCTTCAATAACAATATATTGGAAAAATGAATGAGTTGGGAAAATTAATGATTGATTAAATGAAAAAAATAAAATAGATTTTGAGAAAAATCAATTTTATTCATTATAAGTAACTGTTGCAAATGATATCACTAATTACTTCTAAAAAAAGAGCCAATTATGGTGAATTGAGGTTGGTTTACTTAACCAATTTCCTTGATACTCTGGAGCATTTAGAATTTCTGTCTGCAGAATTTTAAAACATCATGGCTGTGATTTGAATCATAGTGGTTCAATCATAGTGAATAAATGAGCATCACTTTTTTCTTTGTTTTTGAATTTATAGACTGCTCACCCTAAGAAGAAAAACCAGCAGCCTAAGATAGAAAACATGTCTAAATGTTTCTATACCAAAACATACAGCAATTTTAATATGGCTAGTGCTATCATTGATACAGACTGAAAATCCAATTAGCTAATGTGCTTGCAACTTGGGGAGTTGCCAAGGATTGAGTAGTTTCAGGTTGGGTTATGTTGACTCAGTAGTTTGACTTTCTCAGATGTAGAGATAAGATGTAGGTAAAGAAGCACACAAGCAATTTATATAACTATTGGGGAAAACAAAATAATGCTTATTATGATCCTTTGCATGCTTCAAATCAAAGCT
>PVLC010046791.1:0-11313 GCA_004027655.1 Graphiurus murinus | reverse complement strand
AAAAAAAAAACTTGGAGGTTAACAAAAAGCAGAATATTTTGTATATGTATTTTTGCTAAATATGTGCATGCTCATTATTAATATATGATTATATGTAAATACATGTCAAATATAGATAGCTATTTGCAACACAGACATTTTAGGACAGTAGAAAGTGCAGCAAGTAAAAGTGATTCAAGTTTCTTTGTCTCATTGCTTTATGATGTGAAAAAAATTGTTTGGAACTTGTGGACAGGTTTATGCCTGAAAACCCTTAAAAAGATAACATATAGAAATGAAAAAAATAGCTATATATGTTTTTTCTGAATTCTCATATTTAGTTTAAATATAACATGGAAACATTTTATTGAATGTTTACCCCATGCCTGCTTGTACACACACACACACACACACACACACACACACACACACACACACACACACACTTCCCAACTAGAAGTATTATGTAAGGTACTAAGAGTATAAAATATTAACTGAGTACTTGAAGTAACTACAGTTAAGTTAGGAGGAATAGGGATTTATATCAAGAAGAGATCCTGAACAAAGATCATAGAGGCAGCAGGTCCAGGAGAAAGGTGTTACAAATGACAAGAGTGGGTAATATCGGTGAAGATCAACTTTAAATTCAAATCTATCTAAACAAAAAACTGAAAAGGAAAACTCAAAAAAAAAATTCTATTTTCACTATAAATAGCACAGAATGATATTAGTAATATAAGTAGGATAGAGAGATAGAACAACCCAGTAACACTGACTAAATTTAAATTCACTAAATATTGTTTGAAATTCTGGCAAATCTTGGTATTACATTTAGATCAGATTTAGATCCTTTCCATTACAATTCTTCCCCTCTCATTCTTTACTACAGATAATAAGATGTCAAGCTCTTTCACCACTTGCTCTTTGATCAATAATATGGTGACCACTCCCTTCTGTGATGAGAGACCACATGTTTTGAGACATGAAAAGTAGAGAGATGGTGGAGTGTTCTAGATCATTTTCTTGCACACAATTACTGAATAAAAGTGATTCTTTTATTTTGTAGTCAAAATAAATATTGTAAAGTCTTCTATTTTAACCAAGATGTTCACAAATATTCTTACAAACAACTATTTTTTTAATGACTTTTTTCAGAAGTATGTGGATTCTGGACACAGTGATACATGCCTGTAATCCTAGCCCTTGGAAGGCTGACACAGTAGGACAGGAGGCTCAAACCCAGCCTCAGCAATTTAGCCAGATTCTCAGCAACCTGGTGAGAAACTGTTTAAAAAATAAATAAATAAATAAAAGGAACTAGGGATGTAGCTCGGAGGTAGAATGCCTCTGGGTTCAATTCCCTATCGACACACACACACACACACACACACACACACACACACACACACACAAGTTAGTGGGCTATAACGATGAAATATTTGGGAATGAAAGGAAATATTTGGTTTCAAAATCTGTACCAGGAGCCAGTTTGCTTCATTAGATAGTGGAACTGCAGAAGTATAGTGAAAGAAGATAAATTAAAAGTGACTCAGACTGAATTATAAAATTGAAAGGTATATGCTTTCATGAAATCTGATTTTTGACATGAAACAAATGATAATTTTTTTAGTTGAAAAGAAAGTTTTAGCAATATCTTATATTGCCACATACATTTTCCACATATAAAAGATTTCACACCCTAAAATTGATAGTACAAATGATTAAAAAACATAGAATTTTTAACCAAAATCAATCTTGTATTCTGACAAACACCATTTGACATTTGTCACAAAACTAATGAAGTTATAGAAAAATAATTTCTAAATATTGGAATGGGGTCAGTTGAAAATTATGTTTGGTTGTGTGGTTTGTTTTTTATGTAGCATTTTTTTCCTCTTCCTCTGATAGCTACACCTATATTTTTCTGGAGAACACCCCTTCTCTTATTTTCAGCCATTTCTACCCACACATCAGGAATGGAGGTGTACATGATCTCACCTGAGCTTTACATTAATTATTCACCAAGGGAAGTACTTGAGTTCATCAGAACCAATGAAACAAAATAATATTGTTGATGGAACTCCTGGAAAGAAACCTGCCTTTTACTACCTAATTCAAACTGAGGTTTTCCAAAGTCAAAGCTACTATGACAGTCTTATGAAGACAAGGAAAACCTTACTGAATATGGAATGCAGTGGGAGAAAGGTATAGCTCAGAGACAGAGGAAGGGGGGAAATACTGCAGTCATGAGACATTTCATCTAACTGCCTTTACACTAATTTTGCACTTAATGTTACAGTTATGTCAAACAATATCCTCCCAAGCCAGTTCATCTTGAGTTCTGTACCACTTACAAACCAGTACCCTAACTGATATATCAACTAAACTTGTTGGTAAAAATGTAATCATTAGCACTTAATTATGTAGAGAATTGCTAACTCTTTCTTTATAATAGTGACTTACTATACAAAGTCACCAATATCAGCTTCAGTGGAATTACAGATCACTTTGCATGAAAATTGGAAGATCTGCTACATCATATGAACAATGGGCTTCTGACGTGAATGATATTATTGAAATATATAGGGAGAGCAGTTGGGGAAACAAAATTGAATTTTTCCATTGTATAGAAAACAACCAGGCCTTTTTTACAATACTTATTGAAAAGATTTTGGACAAAGATTTGGCACACAAATAGTGCTATCAGCGGTCAGCCTGGCCTTAGATTTAGTTTAAGAAACTTTTTAGCTTCCATTTATTTCCTCTATAAGATATATTCACATTTAAACAAATAATGTTATGCAAAAGCAGTGATAACTTTATTTCAAACTAATTTTCTCTTTGAAAATTATAGTAAAAACATTGATTTTAATAATCTCATCAATAGCTGAACTCCTTAGTTTAAAATTTAGTTAACTCATTGTTCTAGTCAACAGTAAAATTTGCTAAAACATTTCTATCACTCTTCCTTGTTTGTCTGCTTTAGCAAAACTTCTACATTAGTCCATTATTTCGAGGACTGACAGTTGATTTTATCATGATTATAACTTTGCCCTACTGCAGTGTTTCTAGTTCCTCATTTGATAATGTCTATTTTGTCTATTAAAAATTTTTCAACAACAAATTAAAACTCCATTTCTATTACAAAACTTCTTTATTTAGAAATTTTTTCATTTAGAAATAATTTTCTCTCCCTCAAAACATTGGTTATCTTCACATGTGATTCAGCATCCAGAAAAGTGGTATGCATGTAAGTACAAAATAATTAGTAAATAACTGAGTTTTAAAGTCAGTTACTGAACCAATTAAAATTCTTGTTTTGCTATATTCCTGAAGGTATTTTATGTAAAGTATTTAGTATCCAATCTTAATTTCTTATATTAACCTATACAATATAAGGGGAATCTACTGTACTAGTTTGATCTTAAGAATATGATGTATATGTATAAATATATCACAATGAATTCCACTATTGCATATAATTATAATGCACCAATAAAATGTAATTAAAATAGTTGAAAAATTATAGTATAATAATTTTTTTATAAAATTTCATACACTGTGAAAATTGATTTTATATATACACCATTTAGTATTTCTAATTCAGGTTAAGTAGTTTTTAATAAGAATTTATTGCACATCACCTCTCTATATTCTGCTTAATTCAATTTTTCCATGTGATTGTTAGAGTACATGAGCAAATAAATGTTTACAACTTTGAGGAGTTCCCATTATGGTCTTAAGAAATCAAACTCCATTCCTTGAAAACAAGATAACTCAAGAATTTTAGAGGTATCTGATCAAAGATACATGATCAAAAAAACAAATTGGCCTCGCTAGTTTAGACCTTAAAATTTTACTTTTGTCTGAAATTACTCAGATCTATTTTGGTTCTTTAATTCACTTTATCTGTATGGGCACAGTTTAAATGATTTGCCCTAAACATACTTAACTAGGCATTAAATTGAAATTTAATAGGATCATTATTGAGGTTAAATAGACACTTTAATGATTTCTTAAAAGACACTTACTCCTGTATAAAACAAGATACCCACTATATAGTTATAAATTCTCAACAAATACCTTATATTAATATCATATTTAATCAATATAATTAAATGTCAGAAAGTTCTAGTTATGATAGACATGATCTACCATTAGATGATTATTATTTAAACATATTTCCAAAGCTTGAGCTGTGTACCCAGTAAATATTGACATGCTTATTAATCAATTTTCTGTAATGAGTACTATTTGAACCTAAACTAAGTGTTAGACAAACTTAAATGAATTCATTTTTAAATTAATATTATTCAAATGAATTATTTTTTGTATTTTCTACTTACATTGACATCATCTATCATACATTACTTGGATTTCTCACTAAGTTTTTAATTGTTATGTTATAGCATTATGAATGAGTTAGGATGTATCGTCAGGGATGGACTCTTTTAGAAATGATACCACAAGTAAATAAAGAACACTAATAAATGTGTAAGTAAACATGAAAATATAGAAATTAATACCTGAAATATCTCTGAAAATTATCAAAAATCAGAAACTAAATAATATACCTCATAAGCAATTAGTGTGTCAAAGATGAAATCAAAAAGAAAATTAGAAATAAATTGAACTAAATGAAAATACAAGTGCAACACATAATTTGTGGGATATAGTTTCAGCATAAAATGCTGGAAATATTATTAATACTTGATAACAATTTTTTAATTATAAATTAACAGTTTTTTAATTATCATATGAAATTAACCAAAAATAAATTTAAATTAAATATAAATTGATATAGTAAAAATCATATAAGGAATCACTGAAATGGAAAATTAAAAAAATAGAAAAAATGGGCAAAACTAAGACCTAGTTCATTGAGATCAACTTAATTGATAAACACATAGTCAGACTGGCCAATAAAATATAAAGGAATACACAAATTACAAAAATTAGAAGTCAAAGAGATGATATGGTTACAGAATTTAGAATTATTAAGGAGCTAATAAGGAAACTTACGCTGAAAAGGATCTGCTCTATGATGACCTGAGATGAAATGAGTGGGTAAGAGGAGTAAGAACAAGGGAGCCTAATGGGATATGCAGAACCTTTGAGCCTGGTGACTGTTAATTTTCTTGTTATGATTTTTCAGTCTTGTCCATATATTAAATGTGTTAAATTACACATTTTAAATAAGCACAATTCATTTTGTATTAAATGTTTGTATTAAATGTTTTAATATGTTTAAAACATTAAGAAATTAATATATAAGTTCATGAAGAGATTCAAAAGGTAATGGGCATGAGGTTACATACAGAATACTGCATAAAGTTATAGGATATAAAAATAAAATGTAAGGAATGAATAAATAATGTGAGAATGCCAGTAACAAATGTACTCATTGTGGCAAATTCGCTTTGCTGGTAAAGAGATGGATACAATTTTTTAAAATAACCTTTAAAGACCTGATTTTGACTATATCTGAAGAATTTAACTGTAGTTTGTATTTTCTTATTGATTACGGCATGTGAAAATATAGCTATATAGCACATGCTTGATAATTTCCTCTTCATGTGACTTATCTAAACTAGAATATAAGATTTTAAGTGGTATGCCAATCCAGTTATCACTCTACTCCTACTCAGCTCCAGATTTTTCCTTCAGCCATGGACAGAATTCCTTTAAGCATCCCTCCTTTATGATGCAGGCCATGCTGCACTTTCCAGTAGAGGGAGCAAAGTGGACTTGGTAGTGGGAGAAAAAAGGGCTCTTCCTGTGTACTGCTGATGTATTGTGGATGATTTTCTCTATTTCCCTCATTTTCTTGATTTCATGTTTTATTCAGAAATAAAATAGAAACCATGATCATTTATTTTAGATAGTTTTCCCCTTTTCTAGGATGTCTTATCTTTACAAATTTTCTTCAATGTCTTGTTTCAACAGTAACCCACAAGTTTTGATATGCTGTATTTTTAGTTTTCATTCAGTTCAGAATACTTTCTAATTTTTATTTTGATTCTCCCACAGATTGAGGATTTGGTTATTGGTTTCTCTTTTAATTCCATCAAAGTTAGAGAATATACTTTGTGTACTGCTATGATTTGAGTGCCTCCTACAAAACACATGTTGAAACTCAATTGCCATTGTTAAAGTACTGGGATATGGGACATTTAAAAGGTGATTAGTTCATAAGAGTTGCATGCTCATGAGTAGATTAACTCTGTTATTGAGGGAATGGGTTAGTCATCTGAGGGGCTTTGCTACATAAGCAAACTCTCTCCCAGGAGGGCTCTCTTTTTCCTATCCCTTTGCTCTCTCAGTGCTCTTACCATGCAAGGCCCCCCATCATGGTAGGACATAGCACCAAGGCCCTTGGCAGATGTGGCTTTTCTATATTGGACTTCCTAGCATCCAGAACTGTGTGAAATAAAGTTGTTTTCTTTATAAATTATCCAGTCTAGAACACTGTTATAGTAGCAGAAAATAGACAAAGACATATGCCTTAATCTTTTTCAACAATTGAGTTTTCTTTTATGTCACATAATATGCTGTATCTTTCCAAATGTCGTTTTTATATTGAATTAGAATTCTACTGTTAATGATAGAAAGTTGATAAATATAGCAGTTTGCTTAATTTTGTTTATATAATTGATCAAATTTCCTATATCTTTACTGATTTTTTACTTGGTCTATCTATTAATGAGAGAAGAGTATTAAAATTTTTGTGTATACCTATGGATTGGCTTTTTTCCCTTTTAGTTCTGTCAGTTTTTGCTTCATGTGTTTTGAAGCCCTAGTATTATGGGCATAAATCTTTAGGAGTATTATAATTTCAGAAATGATTAATTCTTACCATTAATAGTTATATCTGATACTATTATTTTCTCTGTAATCTATGTGTCTAATGTTAATATAGCTATACCAGCCATTTTATGATAAAAATAGCATATTATGTCCTTTAGCAGACATATTCCCTTAATTTGTTTGTTTGTTCCTATTTAAAATGCATTTCTTGTAGGTAGCATATAAGTAGATCTTGGTGTTTTATTCAATATAACATCTTACTAATAAGTGATACATTTAGAGTAGAGTTGTCCCTTGGTATCAATAGGGGATTGGTTCTGGGATCTCCCCTCAGATACTAAAATCCAAGGATGCTCAAGTCTCTTAAGAATGATGGCAAAGGATTTGCACAGAATCTTCACACACATCATTCTATATATTTTAAATCACCTCTAGTTTACCTATGAGATCTAATACAATGTAACATTACCCAGATAGTTGTTATACTGTATTTTTTAGAAAATAATGAAATAAAAAGTCTGTACATGATCATTAAAGATGCAAATTTTAAAGATTTATTTTTTTATAATTTTTAGTGCATTGTAGTTGTACATCATATTGGAGTTCAAAGTGATAGAAACACATGCAGCATTCCACTCAACTCTCCTCTCCCTCCCTGTACATATAAGATTGGTAGTAATATCTTTGAACTTTTTCCTTCATCAAGCCTCCCTTTCCCTTTTCTACCACCCTTCCCCATTCTCTTCCACATTTTACTGATATTTTTCTTCATCTGAAGTCCCTTTAGTTTTCTATTTTCTCTCTAGCTTCCACATATGAGAGAAACATACAACCCTTGAATTTCTGAGACTGGCTGATCTCACTTCGCATAATGTTTTCTATTTCAATAATTTCCTACAAATGTCATAATTTTGTTCCTTTTGTATAGCTAAGTAAAATTTGATTGTGTGTATATACCACATCTTATTTTTTATTTTTATACTTTCATTGATGCATTGTAATTATACATCACAGTGTGATTCAAAGTTATACAAAAACATGCACACAGGTCTTGATGTGTTTTCCTTCAGGTCCTTCTTCACTACCCACCTCTTCCTATACATAATAGTGAAATTGGTAGTGATACCTTCCTACATGGGCATAGTTTAATTTTGAAATGTCGCTCATCAATTATTCCTTTTCCCCTCTCCATCTACTTCTGTTATTCTACACATTTTATTTATCCACTTATCTATTAATGGGCACCTAATTAAAAAATAATTTTGATCCATAGTCAGTTGAATTTGTATCTCAGTGGCAATGTATTTACTTTTAATGTGATTACTAGCATTTTTACCTCTAAATATATTCCTCTGTCTACTCCTTGTAAATAATGTAATGTTAAAAATTAAATAAAGTGAAATTTTCTTAAACATATAGAGTAGTATAATGAATCTATGTGCTCATCACTCAATTTTGACAGTTATTATTATTCAGGCTATTCCTATTACACTTCCACTGACTTTTTAGTGAGATAATTTAAAGCAAATGGTAGGCATAATTTCACCCAGAAATACTTCAAAAATCTTACCTATTCTTTCTATTACAGTTTATTTCATGTCATTGACTTCTGAACCTACTTCAGTAAGGCTGGTTTTCATGACCATCAATAACTTATCAAATTCTTTTATAAATTCTATCTTACTGAACCAGTCAAGCATTGGAGATAACTGCACATTCTTTCTTTTATTTTCATATCTGTGAATAAATCTTTTAATTTGTCAATAGTTTATGCAAATGGGAAAATGAAGTTAAAGTATTAGGCTAAAATTACCAAAGCAAGCAAATATACAATTAATCTGAAAAATAAAACAACTTATAAGTACATTTTAAGAATATATTATTAAATTTTAGTAACATATTACATGTGTAAACTATATTTTGTACTTACCAAACAAAAATATTGCTTTTTTCACCGTTTCATTATTTTGTTTTTTAAAACTTATGGTAAAAACATATATTTTTATAATATAGCATTCTAACCATACCCATCCTGTGAAACTACAGTTCAGATGATCGTACGTGCATGAATTATTTCTGGGTTTATTATTTTGTTCCATTGGTCTATTATATTTCTGTTTTTAATATAATGCCATAATGTTTTAATTATATTCCTAAATAAAGGCCACATGAGAAACAAAGTATCACTAAAAGGAATTATATAAGTATATAATTATATATTTCTTCTCCTCAATGACTTAAAAATTAAATAAAGCAATATGTATATAACCACTTTATTAGACTTTGTGTACATTGTATAGTGTATAGTATATGTGTGGGGGAATTTGTGTGCACTCGTGCATGTGTGTGTGTGTGTGTGTGTGTATGATATACAATAGCAGCATAAAAGGAAGCACGTGGGAATAAAGCTTTATTAGAATAAAAATAAAGAACAGTGGAAATGCAAATTTTTAGGACAAAATGAGGAGAATCTAAACTGTGTCCATGCTTGGTCCTGCATTCTTCTGAGGATTCTAGAGTTTATTGAAAGATAGTGTGGTACATACATGGTTGTTAAACTTGATTCTGTAGGGGACAAGAGCCAGGGCCTCCTATTATACCTGCTGTGTCACTGCTGCACCTGTCTATGGTCTTTTTGTGGTTCTGCTTTATCTTCCTTGTTAGATTCTATCTATAATTGTTTTGTTATTTTAGTGTTTTTATAGGATTTATAACATATTAAATGTTAATATCACCTACTTTTAAATGATTTTATACTGCTCAATGTATATTATAAGAAATTTACAATACTGTACCCCCATTTCTCCCCTTCCAATCCATGTGCTGTGGTTGTTAGATATTTACATTCACATATACTGTAACATCTATACTGAATTTCTATTGTATTCATTTTACCTTGCAGCTATAATGAAAATTGGTGGCTCAATACAACATAAATTTGTTTTACATTTCTGTATGTCAGAGTCTGAAATGGTTCTTACTAGCAAAGCAGTTTCCTTCATTTTTTGTATTCTACTTACAGAACAAGCCAACTAATCTACAGAGCAAAATAGTAATGCTTACATCTCTGAAGTTTATTGTCTACTTTTATTTGTCATTTTATATTATATTTAAAACTAGAGGAATTTTTATATGCTACAAAGGTATGTATACAATAATATAGAGGAGTAATTATTTAACATAGGTATTTCATTATTTGCCATCTTAAATCCTTTTGAAATTAAGGTATAATATTAATATGTTTCAAAATTAATTAAAAATGTTTTCTATTTATACAGTTGTACAAAATGAAAATGCATTTTATGGTAAAATATAAATTTATAAATAATATATTATTTTAAATATTGAAATTAAACCATTGTTCTTTCTGAGCAAATGCCTATGTCATTCTATGTACCTATAGATAGAAATTTTTCAATATCTTCTCACCGAATTAAAGAGAATTGATTTTTCTATCTTAATTGAATGCAAAGTACATATAACACACAAATTCCCATTTGCATGTACTCTATGTAAATAGTTCATATGAGAGTACTTAATAGTTACTCAATTTTCATAGCCTATTTTGAAATTAAAGTAATTCTTACTCACAACAATCCCTGAAATGGTATGATATAGAAATTCAGAGTTGCAAAGAAGATATAGACTTATAACTATATATACAAGTACACACACTTTATTCAAAAGTGACACCACAACAAATTGACTAAATAGAATCCATGATCTCTGTATGCACCTTAGGTTAGAAATAGGTCTGACCATTGGTGGCTGCCCCTGCATCGTTTGCTATTTATTAGAACTGATTGAGGATATGGAAAAATTTTAGAACAAAAATAGAGAGGAAGAAAAGGAGAACAACAAGAATAAGAAAAAGAAGGAGAAAAATATAGGGCTTGAGAATCATGCCCACTCCCATCTTTGAGCATATGACTACCCACTGCCATTGAAAACCATCTGATCCTTTTAGACATCAATGCATTTGCTTACTCTCTATAAGTACAGTCTATGTGGTGTCATTTGTATTCACCTCGGGCAGACACAGAGCCTCTGCTCATTTCATCAAAGAACTATTTATGAGGCTGTAAAAAAGATGAGTTTCTCCGAATAGTCTCCAAATTAAACTTTTTAAAGTTTAATGTTGGCACACAAGAATAATTACAGTTATAAACCATTAAACATTTAGAAGAAATTTATAGGATTGGAGAGAGAAAATTTACAGCTGTGGCCTAATACAATAAATTTCCTCTGTAAAAGCAGAACCGCAGAAACATTTCTATTCAGGACTCCAGAAAGTGCTTTGTTAACATTACCCAAACATGCAGGCATTATATTTGGACATTATTTATATAGAAAGATGAATACCTTGTAAGACACAGTTAATTAACCTTACAAGCAAAAGTCAATATTTTTTGTTTTATTTGTTTCATCAGTAAATAGAGTACACCAAATGAATGTTTAGAATTAGCCTGTGTATGCTCTTTTATACTACAAGATAGTTCAATTCTTGAGTATTTGTAGTTTTTCTTT
>PVLC010046790.1:0-11311 GCA_004027655.1 Graphiurus murinus | reverse complement strand
AGGAGCTCTGGGGACCCAGTGCCCAGGGCTCTGCATCTGGCAGCCTCAAAACTGTTGAAAACATTTTGGAAAAAAATGTTTGTGCCTCTGATTCTTCAAGGCCTTCATGATTTCCTCCTAGTTCAGTGAGGCTCTGGGGACCACCACATCCTGAGACAGCTGGGGACCCAGAAGTTTAAACTTGTTGTCATTCCACTGCCCTGAGGCACAGAACAGGGTGAGAAAGAGTTGGTGTTGAAAAGACCTGAAGTTAGAATCCTACAGTGATTCATATTACCAGCACAATTCACCACAGTCAAATTATGGAACCAAATTATGTGTCCATCAACAGATGAATGGATAAATATAACTGGAATATGCACACAGTGGAATTTATTCAGCCAGAAAGTATAAGAATAGTTTCATTTTCAGGAAAATGGATGGAACTAAGCAACATTATGCTAAGTGAGAATACCCTCAAGGTCACAGATTTCCTCTCCTATATGGGAGCTAGAAGTAACATGGGAAAGAGAAGGGGCTTCAGATAAATGAGGACAGAGACCAGTAGAGCAGTGGAAGGAGACTGGGGTTAGGAGAGTGAAAGAGGAAGAGAAGGACTGAAGAAGAAAACAGAAAATAATGCTGTGTCCATATAACAAGACAGCACAATCAACCTATCTAACACTTACGGGAGGGAGGAAGGTGACATAGGCATATGGATGTATAAAGAGGGAACACAACTAACCATGGATGTTGATATCACTTTGATGATCATTATGATGTATAATTATACTGCACCAATAAAAGTATATAACAAAACACAAAATAAAAAAGAAGAGATTGTGTAGGAATCAACAAAATGCCCAGTAGCAAAATTCCAAAAGTGAAGAGTTAAGTCAGTGCTGATGTCACCTGTACCACTGACAGAAGGTGCTTTGACCCTGTGTCCAGCATCACTCTGAGGTCTACAGAATCCTCCTGGAAGAAATGGGAGTGTTGGTTTGCAAAGAGGGAGGCAGTGTTCCAGAGAGGATCTGTCAGTTGCCCACCTGTACCCCTTCCCAGTGTTAAACCTCTGACATCAGCCTACTGCTCTGTCCCTGCCTAGGAAATGGAAACCAAGTACTTCCTATTCTCTGGGTCAACAATCCATGACTAAGAAAACTCAGTGCTTTATCGTACATTTATTTAGTGCTGATGTCTCTTTTTTTCATCACTCTTCATGAAAAAATGGTTCCACAGTTTTTCTAAGTTTTAGGTTTTTAAAAAATTAATGGCCATAAAATGCATATAATTATGGTGTCCGTGCCTTTGGTATACATGTTTATATTGAAGAATTTCAAATGAACCTACTGGACAAATGTGTTACCTCATATAGCTTACACTTTCTATACGGAGAGCACTTTAGATCTTCTGTTTGTGCTTTTCACGGAAACATATATTGCTTTTTAATTAGCGCATTTTTACTTGAATACTTTTATTAGTGTATTTCATGATGTAAAATTGCAATAACACGTCAGAATTAGTTTCAGTTTGATACAAGCAAACATGCATACAGCTCTTGGTGTATTAGTTTTGCCTCTTTGCTTTTGTTTTTGTTTGTTTGTTATTGTTGTTGATTTGGTACTGGATATTGAACTCAGGTGCATTCTACCACTGGGCTAAACCTGGGCCTGTTTTTCATTATTATGTATCAGCGTCTTGCTTAGTTGTTGAGGATGTCTTAGAACATGTGATCCTCCTATCTCAACCTTCCATGAACCAAGAAGACAGCTCTGCACCACTGTCCCTGAGGTGGTTTATTGTATTTATCATATGCATAAATTAACTCAAAATGAGCTGAAGAGGCAGCCAAAAATGTCTGAATGTATCTAATCCAAACATACACACACACATACATACACACACACACACACACACACATACATACGTACACACATACAAGGATACATACACACATACATACAAAAAGTCTGAATGTATCTAATCCATACATATACACATGCACACATACACACATACATAAATTTCAAGTCCACCTATATGTGTTGGTATAGGTCTGTAATCTCCTCTCCTGGTGAGTCTGAGGCAGTAAGATTACAAGTTTGAAACCAGCCTGACCAACAGAGTTATACCATGTCTCCAATTATAAAAATAAAAATCTGAAGGGCTTGGTACATAGACCGAGGTAAAGCATGTGCCTATCTTGTTGTAAAGACTTGGGTAAACTCCTGCTGTTCAAGTAAAAGAAAGGAGGCTCATCACCTTCCGATATTTAGTTTCTTGCCCTGAACTCATTAGGAACTACCCTGCTATCCCTAAGGCATCCATGTACTTGTGGGGATCAAGGACGCTCTCAGTCCAGGTATGATCTCACGTCAGGACCTGTGAAGATCTTTTCTTCCCTCTTTGTATTGATGTGAGTAGCACGGCTAGCTGAACCAGCACACAAGTGCCTCCCCAGGAACATGTCAAAGTGGAGAATAAATTTGACCCACAACACCAACAAATGTCTCCCTGGGCATGAGATAACCCAGATTTGTTTTGTTTTGTTTGTTTTTGGTGTAAAGTCTAACCACTCATAGGTCAATTTTCCAAGGAAGATACTCCCCATTTGTGTTTCTCTAGTGAGACATGCTGCAATGTTGGCTAACTTAGAGTGGAGCTAAACTGCCCAGGAGGTTTCTGTAGGACCAAGAGAGAATATATTGTCACCATAGTGCTGGTATTTATCTCAAGGAGTAAGAGAGCTAGAGTCTAACAAGTCAAACTGTAAGGATTTTTGTTTCCCTTAAAAATATTTAAGAAATATCTTAAACTAGCCTCAACCAAACTCCACCTCAAAGGGAAATGAAGAATCTGTACATGTGCATAACCATGTATTTTGCCAGCAGCCTTTACAGCACATTTAACCCATGTTTGCCACATGTTTGTGTCCCCAAAAAGTTTCTATTTCTAGAGTCTGCCTTATATATTTCATCTCTATTATAGTTACACAGACTGGATCATTTATAGCTTCTCTTAAAGTTACAGAAAAAAGGATTCACTGTCAGTGGGGTTGAAGGCTACTTGACTTAATGAACCATAATCTTAAATAGCCTATGAGGTTACTTTCAGGGATATCTGCTCCTAGCCTGTAGACCCTGGTGGCTACTACTGATTTTTGATTTTCTGTGTAGGAGCCTTTAATAAGTCTTTAATGTCACAGGATTACACTGATTCATTTTATAAGCTTGAGGCAGTTTTGTCTGGATAATGTGAATCTTAATTTAGAAGCCTTCATGATGATTATGTTGGCACTTCAAAATTGGGTTTCTTCCTAGACATCTCTCCAAAAAAGACTGAGACTAGTCTCAATAAAACCTGAACTTCATTCTGGGCAGATGAATTTGTCAGCCTTGGAGAGATGTCACTGATTTTCCAGGCTGCCACAAGACACAATCTGAAAAGTGAAGATTGCAGAGATGGGCTGTAAAAACCCTATTATTCCTCCACACAGGATTAGCATTACCAATTGCTACTTTGATTGATGTTTTGTCTAATACCCAATTATGCATTTTTAATACTTGGGAAGCACAAATATAACATTATAGTTACATAGTAGTTAATGTTCACTTTTGAAGTGAAATTTAGAATCCAGTGATAATACGATAACCATAGAAAAAAGCAGAGACACCATAAAACACAGGAAATTATCTTTATAGAACCTCACTGTCAACCTTTAAAATAATTTTCTAAGTATAAACAACTTTAACACACATGCAATATGGTTTTCTGTATAAATACAAAGCACGAATTATTACAATTAAAAAAAAAGATCCACCTTCCACAAACATTCTGAGACATACTCAAACCTTCTGCGGCTTGCTTTTCAACTTCTGAGTTTACCCTAGTCTTTCCATTCTCTTTTGGGACAATATTAGAGTAAACTCTACAAGGTAAGTGATCTTTTAGTTTACTTCGGGTTCAGCTACCCGTGCTGCTCACATCAATGTAAAGAGAGGAAATGCCTCCAAAGGCCTGGTGTGACATCATACCTGGACTAGGAGGGACCTTGATTCCCCATGTGTACATAGATGCCATAGGGATACCAGGGGAGTTATGGATGAGTTCAGGGCAAGAAACTAAGTAGCTGCAGGTGTCAAATCTCTTTTCTTTTATTTGAAGGATGAGGATTTTACCATGGCTTTGCACCCAGATAGGCACATATTCCATCCTGACCTACATGCGTAGCCTTTTGGATTTTTATTTTTAATTTTGAGAAAAGGTCTCATTCAATTGGCTAGGCTGGTTTTAAACTTGTAATTTTACTGCCTCAAATTCTCCATAGAAGAGATAATAGATTTATGCCAACAGATGCACCTGGACTTAAAGTTTTCATCTGTATGTATGTATGCATATATATATGTATTCAATATGAAGGACTGAATTCAGGGCCATTCAACACTTCTGGATGTTTTTACTTTTTAATTGGAATCAGGATATTACTAAATTGGAGAGGGTCTTGGGTAGTTGCTAAGGCTGGCCTCATTTCTGAGATCTTCCTGTAACTTCCTCCCAGTTATTGTAATTACAGGTGTGTGCCACTGCACCTTGCTTGAGCTGGACAATTTAATGTTATTTGACATATCACTCCTACTCAAAACTGATGAAAAGATTTAATGTGATTCCTATCAAAACAAACAAACAAAGCAAAACAAAAAACAAAAGAAAATGGGTTCATGACATTAGATTTGGCAATAATTTCTTGGATATATGAAAGCTATATATATGCCACACCTCCAGATCAAACTGTCAAGGAATTTCTCTGCAAGGGTTTTATATTTGGAAACACAGCTTTGCTGGGGCTGGGATTGAACCTCTTATCCTATTGTCTCAGCCTCCCAAATATTTGCACTACAAGTATGTGCCACCATGTCTATCTAGTCCATTTTTTTTTATTTTGAAAAGGATCTCACTAACCTTCTGAGGATGGATGTGAACTGTGCTTATAAGAGTTCGCCCTTTAAGTATATCAACCACCCTCTATTCTACTACAAAAAAAAAAGAAATGGGAGGAAGGGGTTTCAATCCAGAAATCTATTGGATACAGATACAAGGTACATCAAGGGAAATACTGAGTGAACTTATTGTGTTTGCAGTTTTTGATCACATGTGATAAATGTGACTATGCACAGAGGAGAGGGTTTACCCTTTGAGCACATCAATGAAAAAGAGGAGAAAGAAAGACATTTTAGATGTTTGGCAGAAAAAAATTCTGGACTGTAATGACCTACTTTCTTGAAGCCACATTATTTTATATTGGATGTCTTTGTATTAAAGTGTGAAACTGTCCACAGAGCACACATTGAGTAGATAAGAATGGGCTTCTCAAGGTAAAGGAAACACACACAGATCGCAAAGAAAGAACCACAAATCCATTACTTTTCTGCTCTGAGAATTTTAATATTTTCCACTTTTAGTAACATATGCTAGCAGAATGTGCTCATAAATAGACTTTTATGGTTCTTCTCAGGGTCAGAATGAAGAATTCTTAATGACATGCTGGCATGTGTAAACAAGCTGTTCATGAGTTTCTGAAATTGTCTGAGCTATACGCTGGCATTTTTAAACAAGTGGCATATTGAGTTTATTAAAATAGTTTTACAATCCATGCTCCATACACCTTCATGCTCTACACTCAGCCCCACTTCTCCTTCCTCCCTCCCATAAACATCACAGAGATTGGTGGTGACAACTTCTTACAGAGACACAGCATTATTTGGGCTGTGTCCTTCTTCAGTCCTCCTCTTTCCCCTTCCCTTCTCCTTCCTCCAATTTCTTACCACAACTCTACTGGTCTCTTCCCTTACTTATGGGAAGCCCTTTTTCTATCTGAATTTCTTGCTAGCTCCCATATATGAGTGAAAATCTATGACCTTTGTCTTTCTGAGATGGACAAATTTCACTTATCAAAATGTTCGCTATTTACATTAATTCTCCTACAAATGACATAAGATTGAGTAAAATTCCACTGTGTGCATATGCCCCATTATATTTTTACTTTCCTCTGTTGATGAACTCCTAGGTTGGTTCCATAATTTGACAATTTTGATTTATACTGATATAAACATGGCTCCACATGAATCACTGTAGGATTCTAACTTCAGTTATTTTCAACACCAAGTTTTTCTCACCCTGTCCTGTCCCTCAAGGAAGTGGACAGACAATAAGTCTAAACTTATGGGTTCTCAGCAATTAGGGACTGCTGTCTCAGGATGGGGTGGACCCCAGAGCCTCACAGAACTATGATGAAATCATGGAGACCACAGAGATGCAGAGGCACAAACATGTTTTTCCAAAGTGTTTTCATCAGGATGGAAGTGGACAGGTGCAGAGCCCCAGGCACTGGGTCCCTGGAGCTCCTGCATGGGACAGAAGCAGAGTCATGAAAAGACAGGGAGGTGGAGCAGCTCTGAGCACAGACACCACAGCACAGTCTCAGCACCATGACTCCCTTATGAAAGCCCCTGTTTCTTCTCCCACTGCCCCTGCGTGGAAAACCCATCTGGATACTTTTTCACATGTCCAGGGCATCCAGGGACAGTGGGACTCCATTGTGCCTGCACCAATATCACACAGGGATCTTCATTCTCCCCTGCACACTTCAGTCTGGACATGGTACTGTTTCATTGTTGGGCAGAATCTGAGATGACCTTCTCTCTCTTTCTCTTCTACTTGCTCCTGCAGCCTTTGCACACTTCCTTTCACGATGATGTAACAGACTGTTACACAAAAGCCAAGCCAAATATCAAGAGAGAAGGAGACCTGGTGCTGGGGGCATTTTTTCCCCTTTGCTACTTGAATCAGGAAGTATCTGTGATCCGGCAACATCTCTTGATGAGACCACGTCAAACCCCACAAACTCACAGGTAAGTTCCACACTTTATCCAAGTGTTATATGGGATCATGGCTGTTTGTGATTTTCTGTGAGTTTAATCTTCTCTGCTTTTTTGGTGCTGAGGATTGAACCCAGGGGCCTTCTACCTACAGAATACATTTCTAGCCCTTTATAGTTTTTTTTTTTTTTTATTGGTGCAGTGTAATCATACATCTTCGATAGGTAGAAGCAGGTAAAGGCATACATGCATATATTTCTCATTTATCCCTTCCCCAATTCCCATCCCAACCTCTCACCCTCCCTCATTGTCAAGTTCAGTTTAGTGATTGATTTCATAGGTTTGTGAAAGTACATCATGCGCATTAGGGTGTCCCCCCCCCCGTTACCTTCAGTGAAGTCACCTTCTTTGCTCATCTAAGGTTTCTCCTTCTTCATCTAGCAAAACTGTGGGATCTGTACACAATGGAATTTCACTCAGCCATAAAGAAGAACAAATTCATGTCATTTCAGGGAAATGCATGGAACTGGAAAACATTATGTTAAGTGAGATTAGTCAGTCAGAAAAAGTAAAAAGAAAAATTTTGTATGTTCTCCCTAATATGCGGAAACTAGGGAGAAAGTAAGATATAAGAGGAACTCTAGATGAGGGAGAAACATTTTTTTATTTGATTTCGTTTTAATATTATTTTTTGTGGTAGGACTACATATTGAACCAAGGCACATTCTACTCCTGAGACACACCCCCAGCCCTCTTCTAAATTTTGAAACAGTGCCTCACTAGGTTGCTGAACATCTCATTTAGTTGCTGAGACTGACCTCAACTTTCCCTCCTCAGGTCCCAGCCTCTAAAACGTTTCATCCTCTTTGAGCTTACATAAAGATCAGAGGAATTGAGAGCAATATGTTCCGAGGTTTTCTCCCTTCCTTGTGTACTTACAACCTGAATTTTCTTTTCCATTTACTCTAGCTTGTGTAGGTGCAGGGAGGGAAGGAAACCTATTTTGTCTACTCCATTACCCTGATATCCATGACCAAGCAACACAGGCTTTGGAATCAATGTGACTGGTGGGGACGCAGTCTCCCCTGGTGGGGGAACCTGTCTCGGGGGACACACAGGTTTCTGAGAAATTGAGACCCTGATCTCAGGTTTCAGAAACAAGAAAATCTTCTGAATACCTCTTTTCTTCTTCTACTGCTGTCTTATCTGTCAATCTTGTCTCTCATGCACATACCAAAGTTCGAGAGCAGGTGTGATGTGTAGCCAGTGTGCCCTGCACTTTCATTTTGCCACTGAGTAGCATGAGTTGCTAACAACTTATTTACCAAACTCACACAGACACACACCTACACTCACAAACAAATAAACACACACACACCCACAACACACAAGTTTTAGGCCAGCCTTGGTAACTAGCAAGACCTTCTCCTTAATAAATCATAAAAACAGTCTGGGATATATATCAATGATACATTGTTCCTGGATTCAAGCCCCAGCACACAAAAACAAAACAAAACAACACACACACACACACACACACACACACACACACACACACACACACACACACACACACTTCTCAGTGAAAAGAGTGCACCACACAAGCCTGCCAGACCAAGGAAGTAGCAGAAGGAAAATGATAGATTTCATACGGCTTTCATGGTCTGAATCCTTTGAGCAGGGTCTCAGAATATCAGCCACTTGTGTGTCCCTCTAAAAAGTTTCTGCCACTAAAATAGGCTGAGTTACTACCAGTAACAGTCATTACTCACGTGTGTGTGTGTGTATGCAAAAGTGTGTGCACATGTGTTTGTGTCTCTTTTGTTTTGTTTTTGTGTTCTGGGGTTTAAATCCAAGACTACTCTATCTTTGAACTATATCCCAGGTCCTTTTTATTATTCATTTTGATTTGAGGTCTTACTAAGTTATCAAGGCAGGCCTCAATATGCAAGCCTCTTCTCTCAACCCCTATGTCACTGCAATCACAGGTGTGCTCCTCTGTGTCTGGACATATGGATGCATAGCAAGGGCTTGTCATCAGAGAGCTTGTGCTCTGGGTAGTCGGGAAGGATTGTGTTGATCTAGCATGTCTGTATGATATTCAACCTATCTACAAGCCTTGGTCCTTCAGAAATGGTTAGTTAACAAGAAACTCATTCCTATATCATCTGCAACCTTACCACATCCACTTATTACTATTAAATTTCATTTTGGCAGGTGTTCTTGCATGGGAGGGAGATGAGAGAGGGGCTGTTGACTTTTGGAGTACAGTTTCAACCATAATTTCTCTCACTCCTACAAAAACTTCTCTTATCCAGAACTTGGCACTTCTAGCTATTTGAATTTTCCTTCTTCCTCTTCTTCATCTTGTTCTTCCTGTTCTTCATCTTCTTCTTTTCTTCTTCAGTGTTATTATCATTATCATCATCATTACTTTAGTACTAAAAATTGAACACAGGGCATTCTATTTCACAGAAACACCCACAGTCCTATTTATTTTTTATTTTGAAACAGTCTTGCTAAATTCCTGAGTGTCTTTCTAAATTTCTGAGGAGGGACTTGAACCTCTGCTTCCCCTGCCTCATCCTCCCAAGTCCTGGATTATAAGCATGCACCACCATGCCAAGTGTTTCTTTCTTTGTCTCTTCCTCATTCATTATTCACAATATGAAATGGAAAATTTCATGTATTATTTTATGCCTGTGAATTCTCTAATTGAGAGCTGGAGATTTTGTCCATTGTGTCAAAGTTAGGCAAGAAGAGCTTCTTAGAGGACAAGGTCACCTTAAATCTCAGGTACTCAGGGAACTTCCTTGTCCATGGGGCTAGTATCAGGAGAGTGTGGAAGTCTCCAGTCCAGGTCACCAAGCAGGAGTCTGAACCTCACACTTGATTTCTGGGACCAAGCCACTGTAGATTCTAGTCACTCTCATTGACATAGGAGGGAGCCAAACATCTTGAGTTTGTCAGGTATCTGCTTCTCTCTGTAATTAAGTTTCTCATGCCTAATTAAAAAGAAGAAGCATTAATATTTTGGTAATTGAATAAAGCTATCATTATAGAAACATACCTTAAATACAAGGGTAATGCCACCATTCGGCAAATGGTTAAATGATCTCATAAATATCAATTAAAATTAACTGAAATAATTATTAACTGAACATAACTGTACATTATATAGAAAGCCACAACACAAAGACATAAGGAATGACAGAAGTCAGCCAAATTATTGATGGGCTCAAAATCGACTCCAGCATAATTCATTAACTAATAAGAACTTCATAGTGTTGAAATTCAGGTTGAAACAAGCCTGACAGAGACAGAAGAGAGTGTAATGTTTTCTGTCATGTGTCACTGCTAGAGGGGACACAAGAGAAAATAATTTCAGAGAAGCAGAAGAGTGTTGCAATAGATTATTAAGACAAAGGGAAGGGACCAGGAAGAAGGAGGGGAAGGGCAGGCACTGGAGGAGAAGATAATGAAATGATGTTAAATGCCTATTCAAAAAGGCCAATACTTACACAATTATATCAAGATCACTCACTGAACTGAACTTGAGAGGGTGGGAGGGCGAGGGAACGGGGTGGGAATTGGGGAAAGGGTCAGATGAGAAATGTGTGCATATTTGTCTATATCAATTTGTACCTAACAAAAATGTATATATACAAAGCACGAATTATTACAATAAAAAAAAATTTTAAAAAAGGCCAAAACTAAACATTTTTCCATGCAGTGATTATGCACCAATGAAAAAATAAATCAAGAAAATGTCCCGATGACAATGACAACAAGAACAACAATAAAAAAAAGAGCTGATAGTCACCCATTATCCAGTTTTCCTATGGTAATCTCTTAACTCTTATCCTGTTATCCATGCCTCTTATCCTAGTACTTGGGAGGCTAAAACAGGAGGACCACAGGTTCAAAGGAAGCCTTAGCAACTTGATTAGTAACTCATTCCAAAAATAAAATAAAACAAAAGGATGACCTTGTAGCTCAGAAGTAAAATGACCCTGGGTTCAATTCCTAGTAAACACACACACACACACACACACACACACACACACACACACACACACATACACACACACACAGAGTAAGAGAATCCATGGAATTTTATAACCTTAACTGTTTCAGAAATATACACAATTGAGAGCGAGCTCTAAAATCTAAGAATTTCCATTTTTTGGTAAATCTAGGTACCAAAAAATATCAAAGGGTAAGATAAAAAAAAGGACAAAGGATGAACAATTTTTCTCTATAGAGAAATAAAGTTACAGAACACAAAGTGAACAGCTTGGAATCTACAAAAATAAATTCGAGGTACTGAAAAAAAATTTTACACTTGAAGATAAACCTGATAATCAACAGTCTCTCAGTTGAGTCTAATAGTAACTACTCCTTTCAGCCAGAGCTGCTCAAACCCCTTCTGGGAAAGTGTACAAAGGGGAAAT
>PVLC010046789.1:0-11312 GCA_004027655.1 Graphiurus murinus | reverse complement strand
AAGATGTCCAACCACAGAAGAATGGATTACAAAACTATGGGATATGTACACAATGGAATTTTACTCAGCCATAAAGAAGAATAAAATCATGTTCTTTGCAGGGAAATGGATGCAACTGGAAAACATTATGTTAAGTGAGATTAGTCAGTCACAAAGAGTTAAGAAGCATATGTTCTCCCTAATATGTGGATGCTAGGGAAAAGATGGGGCATAGGAGGGTCTCCAGATGAAAAGGAGAGATCCTAGATAAGCAAAGAAGTTGATTTAATTGTACTGGACACATGGGGCAGAGGGACACCCTAAAGCAAACGATGTACTTACACAATCATATCAAGGTCACTCACTGAAGTGAACCTGAGGGGGAGGGAAGGGGAGGGAATCGGGTGGGAATTGGGGAAGGGGTCAAATGAGAATTGTGTGCAAATATGTTGTTAACAACTTGTACTTAACAAAGATGTATGCTATATTGCACGAATTACTACAATAAAAAATTTTTAAAAATTATCCAAAAAAATAAATAAATAATAAAGAATAAAAAATAGGGGCTGAGGGTATAGCTCAGAGGTAGACTGCCCCTGAGTTCAATCCACAGTATCGCAAAAAAAAAAAAAATCCTAGAGTAGACTGGTGTGGTGGTGCACACCTTTTAATCCCAGTACTGCAGAGGCTGAGACAGGAGGATTGCAGGTTCAAGACCAGCCTCAGCAACTTAGTGAAACCCACAGCAACCTAGCAAGACCCTGTTTCTAAACAAAAATTTTTAAAAGGGCTGAGGGTATAGCTCAGAGGTAGAATACCTCTGGGTTCAATCCTCAGTAATACACAAACACACACACACACACACACACACACACACACTCACACACACACACACACACACTGACATACCAATGTACTCATTACCCAACCAATCTTGTTTTATTAATATCCCCATTTACTCTCCCTCTCTCATACTCCCAGGTCACTGCTGACAGTTGATAGTTCAGAATTTAGACCAATGACTGGGTGCAGTGGCCTAGACCTGTAATCTTATACTGGGTGGCTGAGACAGTAGGATCATAGGTTCATAAGCATGTAGTAACTTATGTGATCGTGTTTCAAAATAAAAATAGGATAAAAAAGAGGGTGGGGTGTAGTTCAGTGATAGAATGCCCATGGATTCAATATCCAGTAGGGAAGGAAAGAAGAAGGAAGGAGGGAAGGAAGGAAGGAAGGAAGGAAGGAAGGAAGGAAGGAAGGAAGGAAGGAAGGAAAAACGAAAAAGAAAAAATAATTCAGATCAATCAGAAATGAGAAGTTGCTGAGAATTGTCAGGAAAAATGCTTCTTTATACTTCTAAGGACACTTTGAGAACTCAAACACTCCTTTTTCTCCCATCACTGGAAGCAAAAAAAAAAAAATTGTTCTCGGTTTTTAAAAAATTCTTAGCAAATGATACCATTATGAAAATGAGTAGGCATTTTCTCCATCGTATAAATAGTCACAAAGCACATATCTCATAAAGAATTTTTATATGAAGAACTCCAACTGAGCCGGGCATGGTGGCGCACGCTTGTACTCCCAGTACTTGGGAGGCCGAGACCAGAGGATCCAGGTTCACAGCCAGCCTCAGCTACTTAGTGAGGCCCTCTGCAACTTACTGAGACCCTATTTCAAAATAAAGAATAAAAAATAAGGCTGGGGTATAGCTCGGAGGTAGATTGCCCCTGAGTTCAATCCCCAGTATTGAAAAAAACAAAAAAGAACTCCAACCACTCTAAATAAAATGAACTTCATGCTATACTACTGCCAGAAAGTAACATGATATAATATAATTTGACTCCAAGAACCAAAAGATGCCCTAATATCTCTTATGACACACGTTAATAAGTGCATATTCCTTCTATGCAAAAACCTTCTAAGACCAAGATGAAATAACCTAGGGATAGTTAGAAAACATTTTCCTTTTCCAGAGACCACCTTTTGCATAACATATGTGATAGAATACGTTCTGACAAAAATCTAAATGAACTAAAATATTTTTCTATTGTCTTGAATCCTAAGATAATGCCTAGCATGTATAAAGCTCTGAGTTTGACTTCAGCACTGAAAAAAAAATTCCATGTGTATCTATGAATTCAAAGCCCTCCATATACCAGTTTTCTTCCCTAAGAATCTATCATGGGAGGTACATGCTAACATCAATTGATCTTCGTGGATATAAACTGCAGGCTGCCAGAACTTTCTTGGGAGTAGATTATTGCAAGCCTGCTTACATGTTATATTAGGATTTAAAATGTATTAGCTCTTGGGATACAAGTAAGTTATAGAATTTCTATAAATCACTTAAATTGATTATGTAAAGTAGGAGCTTTTGGTTATGCTAGAAATAAATTTGTTGTTTCAAACTTTCATGTACCTATTGCGAATATAAAATGTACCTATTGCACTAATATAAAAGCAGTGCTGGGTCTTCCAAAGTAAGGCATTATGATATCAGGAAACACAGACAACATCCAAAATTTGATTCATATTGAGAGAGAGAGAGATACTAGAGATTGAACCCAGAGACATTCTACCTCTGAGCTATAGCCCCAGCTCTATTTTACTTTTATTTTGAAACAGGTTCTCACTAAGTTGCGGAGGGCCTCACTAAAATTTGCTGAGGCTAGCCACAAACCTGCAATCCTCCTGTCTCAGCCTCCCAAGTGCTGAGATTACAAGCATATGCCACCACCCCCAGCTTCATACTGAGAATTTTAAAATATTAACCATTAAAGCATTTGCAAAAGTCTGTGGCTTTCATAATAATTGAAATAAAATCAGGAATTGGCCCTATAAAAGAATTTTCTGAAGTTTGTAAAAAGTTCAATGACCTTAGTGATCACTTAGGAGAGCAGAATGGAAGATCATGTTCCCTACAAAAAATAATAATGCAAGGAAAACTAGTACATTGAACCTGTATATATGAACCCATTTTTATTTGTATATAGTTGGGGTTTTTTATTTTAGTAAAGTGCTGTCTTTTTTAAACATTTAATTTTGGTTAGATTAAAACGTCCTGATGAGCCTGGCATGGTGGCACACACCTGTAATGCCAGTACTTTGGAGGTTGAGACAGGAGGATCACAGGTTCACGGCCATCCTCAGCAACTCAGCAAGGCCCTCAGCAACTTAGTGAGAACCTGTTTCAAAAATAAAAAAATAGGACTAGGGGTATAGCTCAGAAGTAGAATGTCCCTGGGGTCAATCCTCAGTATTTTCTCTCTCACACACACACACACACACACACACACACACACACACACACGTCCTGGTGAGTGGGCAACTTGGTCCTAAGTTGAACACATATATTTTTGTGCAAGGTGTAAGTACAGTAAAGAATAAGAAACTCTTCATACTCTCAAGGAATTCAACTTCTGGAAAGAAATTTAAGGCATGTACAAATGTGATAGTACACAGAAAACTATGGAGAATCCTTTGAGTTGCACTGAAACCCCTAAGGATAGGGGCTAGGAGGGAGAAAATCATCACCTCAAGGTAGAGAGTAGAACGGGGGGGGGGGATTTCACACCTGAAGGAGGTCACATTTACACATGGGGAATAGAAATGAGCAGGACAGGTCAGGGGTGGTGAAGCACCCCTGTAACTCCAGCTACTAGGGAGGCTGAGGCAGAAGGATCACAAACTCAAGGCCAGCCTGGACAACTTAGTGAGGCTTTGTCTCAAAATAAAATCGAAAAGGGCTGGCAGTGTAGCTCAGTGGTAGAGCACCTCAGGGTTCAATCCCCAGTTTGGCAAATAAATAACAAACAGGCCAATCGACTTAACAACAAATGATAATAGCTGATGGTTGTTGAACATTAATGGTTGATTTAACTGCACTTGTTGATAATTGAGGAATTAAGGTTAACGTGTTAGCCTTGATTGACATGCTTAGAAGCTTGAAGCAGATTCTACCAGCAGTTAGGACTCTTCATTGATGGTAATGAGAAAGAGTGGCAATAGCTAAATGAGTTTTAAGTCTACTACCATTAGACAGGTGAGTGGAAACAAGATATTAAGGTGAGAATGAAGAAGATGGACATTAGTACTATGAATTGACAGGATACAGGATCTGGAATCTAGCAGACTAATTAATGTACTATGGATAAGAGTTAAAGGTGACTTGAAAGTCAGTGGTAGTCAGGAGTAGAATAGGTCTTTGGAGAGAGAAAAGCTAGTTCAAAAATTAACACAGCACCCTCCTAGCCGTGGGGTTTTATTTGGGTGAGTATGTTTTGTTTTGTGTGTGCTGGGGATCAGATCCAGGGTCTGATTCATGCTAAGGCAAGTGCTCCACAACTGACCTACACCTCCAAGAAACACCTTTCTAATGAATTTTCATGGAAAAAAATAATGATTTTTAAATTTGAGCCATCTATTTCTCACAAAGCTGGGTCTGAGGCATTCAAATTTAGTGTTCTGTATGTTTGATTTTGTCCTTTACTCCACTGTATGTTACCATGCTTCTCATTGCTTACACACACGTGCTGTGTTTCTAACCAGCCTAAGTCTGCAGCATAGGATGACCCTATGTGAGGTTCATTTCATAACTGCATCTGTCATCTCAGTACTGGTTTCCCACATCCATACTGGTACAGGTTTAATTGACAGAAAAGCACTTTTGATAGCTGTTTTGGAAAGACCCTGTGTACAAGAAGAGGCCACTAAAGGCAGAAGTTGCCAAGAGATTGAAGAAATAGATGGAAAAATCCAGTATTGCACAAATTGCAATTTATTAAGGACTTTGAAGTGTGTGTCAGGGGTGGCAGAGAGAAAGGGGGATCCCCATACCATGGGGGCAGGAGGATAATTTAAATGCTAAGATAGACAAAGGTGGACCAGCAAGAATGTACCTGAGCTTTCTCAAAAGCTATTAACATGTCAAAATATCACTTAAGTTTGGGGTGGTTAGTGTACACCTGTAATATCAATACCTCAGAGGCTGAGACAAGAGGATAGCAGGTTCAAGGACAGCCTCAACAATGCAGCAAGACTCTCAGAAACCTAGCAAGACCATTTCAAAAACAAAGAGTAATGGTGGCACATACCTGTAATCCCAGTACATAGGAGGCTGAGACAAGAGGATTACAGGTTTTAAGATCAGCTTCAGGAACTTAGCGACACTCACTCTTCTTTCTTTCTTTCTTTCTTTCTTTCTTTCTTTCTTTCTTTCTTTCTTTCTTTCTTTCTTTCTTTCTTTCTTTCTTTCTTTCTTTCTTTCTTTCTTTCTTTCTTTCTTTCTTTTTTTCCAGAACTGGGAATTGAATGTAGAGGCATTCTATTTCTGAGCTACACCCCCAGCCCTATGTTTTATTCTTTATTTTGAAACAAGGTCTTACTAAGTTGCAGAAGGCCTCACTAGGTAGCTGAGGCTGGCCGAGAAACTTTGATCCTCCTGTCTCAGCCTCGCAACACGTACTGGGATTACAAGCCTGTGCCACTACACCCAGCTGCAAGACTCTATTTCAAAACGAAAAAAAAAGAAGGAGGGGAACCGGGGGTGTAGCTTACAGATAAATGTCTCTGGGTTCAATCCTCAGTACAAAATAAATAATAAATAATAAATAAACAAATAAATAAATAAAGTAAAAAGGCTGGGAGCCGGGCGTGGTGGTGCACGCTTATAATCCCAGCGTTTGGGAGGCTGAGACCAGAGGATCCAGGTTCTCGGCCAGCCTCAGCTACCTAGTGAGGCACTCCGCAACTTAGTGAGACCCTGTTTCAAAATAAAGAATAAAAAATAGGGCTGGGGGTATAGCTCCGAGGTAGAATGCCCCTGAGTTCAATCCCCAGTCCAGTACCACACACACACACACAAAAAAAAAAAAGTAAAAAGACTGGGGGTATAAGATTGGAGGTAGAATGCTTCTACATTCAGCCGGGCATGGTGGCGCACATTTGTAATCCCAGTACTTGGGAGGCTGAGAAAGGAGGATCACAGATCCGAAGTCAGCCTTGGCAACTTAGCAAGGCCCTCAACAACTTAGTGAGACTCTGTTTCCAAATAAAACATAAAAAATAGGCTAGGGGCCTAGCCAAAGGTAGAAGGCCCCTAGGTTCTATCCCCAGTAACACACACACACACACACACACACACACACACACACACACACACACACACAAATCAGTAAAGAAAATCTGGGAGCCAGGCGATGTGGCATATATCTGTATCTCACTACTTCAGAAGCTGAGACAGGAGGATCGCAGGTTAGAGGACAGTCTCCGCAATGTAGCAAGAGTCTCAGAAATCGCCGGGCGTGGTGGCGCACGCTTGTAATCTCAGCATTCGGGAGGCTGAGACCGGAGGATCCGAGTTCAAGGCCAGCCTCAGCTACCTAGTGAGGCCCTCCGCAACTTAGTGAGACTCGGTTTCAAAATAAAGAATAAAAAATAGGGATGGGGGTGTAGCTCGGAGGTAGAATGCCCCTGAGTTCAATCCCCAGTACCGAAAAAAAAAAAAAAATTAAAAAAAAAAAAAAGAGTCAGAAATCTAGTAAGACCGTTTCAAAAACAAAGAGTAGTGGTGGCATATGCCTGTAATCCTAGTACTTGGGAGGATTAGAGAGGAGATCATAGGTTCAAGGACACCTCTGCAATTTAGCTAGACTCTTCAGCAACCTACAGAGACCCTGTTTCAAAACAAAATATTTTTAAAGAGGGCTGGAGATACAGCAATGAGATAGAATGCCCCCCCCCAAAAAAGGAAAATAAATAAATCAGAGGAGTTGTTTTTTAAAAGAAGAAAAAAAATATGTGGGTGTCAATGGTAAAGACAAAACACTTGGGGTGTGTGTATGTGTGTGTGTTGTGTGTGTTAGTTACTGGAGATTGAACCCAGGGGGTATTCTACCTCCAAGCTATACCCCACAGCCTTTTTTATGTTTTATTTTTTATATTTGGAAACAGAGTCTCACTAGGTTGCTGAGGCTGACCTCAAATCTGCAATCCTCCTGATCCTCAGTCTTCCAAGCATTGGGATTATAGGTTTGTGACAAAGTAGCTAATCAAAAATGTTTAAAGTTGTAATCAACAAGGAAATTACAGATGTAGCTCAGGGGTAGAGTGTGTGCTTGGCATGTCTGAGGCACTGGGTTCAATTTCCAGCACCAAAAACAAATAAGTAAATAAAAAGCCATCTTGGTTGTTACCACCATTTTGCTGGCCAGGTGACCCTGATACACATTCCAAACCCCAGGATAGCAAAGTTGTTAAGACAGTCAGAAGAGCCAGATGTGGTGGTACACACCTGTATTCACAGTACGTGGGAGGCTGAGACAGAAGGATTGCAGGTTCAAGGAGCTTCAACAAGTAGTGAGACTCTAAACAACCCAGAGAGACACGGTTTCAAAACAAAAAAATAAAAAAGGACTGGAAGTAGAATTCCCTGAAGTAGAATGCCCCTGTGTTCAATCCCCAGTACCAGAAAGAAAAAGAAAGAAAGAAAAGGAACCATAAGTATAAGTCATGCAGTGGGTAAGAGCTTGGAATGTTTGAGGAATAGCACAAAGCCTCATGCAATTAGAATAGAGGGAGCCTGGGTGAAAGGGCTAGGAAATAAGGTCAAAGAGGTGTGGTAAGATTGTTTGATGAGCCACAAGATGGTTTGAATCAATGGAGTTATGTGACCCAACATAATATACTTAAAAAAGAAAAATTATCCTTGCGACCGAGTAGAAAGCAAACTGTAGTGTATGTAAGAGTGCAAGCCAAGAAGTCAGTTAGGCAGTCACTGCAATAATTCAGTAGTGCCTTGGACTACACATGTTTTAGTAAAGATGATGAGGTAGATGGCTTTTGAGAATTTGCTGGAGATAACATAAGAGGTTGGAGAGAAAGAGAGAAGTCAAGAATCTAAGACTTAGAGCTTAAGTATTTGAGCTTGAGTTACTGGGTGCCTAGAGCTGCCAGTTATAGCTGGAGGACACTGGAGGAAGAATGGCTGGGAGGGGAAGGAATAGAGCGTCTCTTAAGATTAAGCCGCTTATTAAGTATCTGAGAGAAAATATCAAGTAGGAAGTTGAATAGACGAGTCTGGCATTGAGAAAAGAGGTTGGGGCTGGGTTTACTACATATAAGAGTCATCAACAGTGAGTAGTATTAAAACCGCACAACTGAATTGTTGTGGAACAATGGATAGTATTGAAACCACTTAGGAAAAATAACATAGACACTTGAAGTAATAAGTCATCCACCGTTTACAGATGGCAAGTGGAGATGGATCTAGCAAAGTAATCTAAGAAAGAACAATCAGGAGAGTTGGTGGACAAGAAGCCAAATGAAAAAAAAAATTCCAAAGTTTAACAATCCTGTTAGAATAAGAAGATTGAAAATTAGTTATTGAATTTAGCAGCATAGAGGTTATTTGTGTCCCTGAAATTGTGGTTTCAGTGAAATGATGAATGTAAAAACTGATTGGAATGAGTTTAATGGAAAATGGAACCATTTTCCTGTATAATCGCAGAATGTTAATTGGTATAGTCCATTTGAGGACAATTTGGCAATATCTATCAAACTTCAAATACATAAGCTGTTATTGTTAAGTGGCTTCAATACTACCTATTGTTACACAACAATTCAGTTGTGTGGTTTTAATACTACCCATTGTTGATGACTCTTATATGTAGTAAGCCCAGCCGCAACCTCTTTTCTCAATGCCAGACTCGTCTATTCAACTTCCTACTTGATATTTTCTCTCAGATACTTAATAAGCAGCTTAATCTTAAAGATTCTCTATTCCTTCCCCTCCCCGCCACTCTTCCTCCAGTCTCCTCCAGAATCCCAGTACTTGGGAGGCTAAAACAGGAGACCAGCCTCAGCAATTTAGAGAGCTCATGTCTCAAAATAAAAAGGACTAGGGTGTAACCCAGAAGTAGAATGCCCCTGGATTCAATCCCCAGTACCTAGTAGGTACCCTCTTATAGCATCTGAATTTGAAATTATTAAACGTATTGCCTACTAATTTGTGTGTGGGTGTGTGTGTGTGTAGTACTGGGGATTGAACTCAGGGGTATTCTACCTCTGAGCTACACCCCTAGCCGCTTTTATTTTGAAACAGGGTCACATTAGGTTGTACTGGGGGTCTTGCTAGGTTGCTAGGACTGGCCTCTAACCTGTGATCCTCCTGTCTCAGCCTCCCAAGTACTGTGATTACAGGTGTGTACCACCACACCTCACACCTGGCCCTATTAATTTGTGTGTGTGTGTGTGTGTGTGTGTGTGTGTGTGTGTGTGTGTGTGTGTATGTGTTGCTGGAGCTCAAACCCAGGGGCATTATACCTCTGAGATACAACTCCCAAGCCCCCTTTTTTTTTTTTTTTTGCAGTACTGGGGATTGAACTCAGGGGCATTCTACCTTTGAGCTATACCCCCAGCCCTATTTTTTATTCTTTATTTCAAAACAGGGTCTCACTAAGTTGTGGAGGGCCTCACTAGATAGCTGAGGCTGGCCTCAAACCCGGATCCTCCAGTCTCAGCCTCCCACGCCCTATTTTTTTTAATTTTATTTGGAAACAGGGTGTCACTAAGTTGCTGAGATTCTCGCTAAGTTGCTTAGACTGGCCGTGAACCTCTTGTCTCAGCCTCTCAAATCTGGGATTACAGGTATATGCCACCATGCCTAACCCCTACTACTTTTTTAAAGACACAGAGAGTAAGAAGTAATGAAGTAGTGGCAGCCAGAATAATTCTTTCAAAATTGGTTTCATTTTAAAGGATAATACAGAAATGGGGTAACAGATGGAGGATGATATAGAGGCCAGACAGGTTTTACTTATTTTTCAAGCTGGACAATATTATAACAGGAATATATATTGATAGAAATAATAACATGTAGTTGAGCATGGTGGCACACTCTTGTAATCCCAATAGTTGGGAGGCTGAGATAGGAAGATTGCAGGTTTGCAGCCAGCCTCAGCAATTTAGTGTGGCTCTCCACAACTTAGTGAGACCTGATTTCAAAATAAAAATAAAATAGGACTGGGCATGTATCATGGAGGTAGGATGTCCCAAGGTTCAATCCCCAGTACCACAAAAGAGGAATAAAGATGATGATGGTGATGCTAATAATAATGTGTAGAAAAATAGATAATACTGGAGAGAGATGACAATTGCTCTTTGTGATTAGGAAGTAAGGATGGGATCCAGTGTTCAAGGGAGGCCTCAGATACCAGCATGGATAGATACTCTGTGTAACAAGAGGAAAAGCAAACAAACGTCATCAGCATAGAAACAGATGGTTGGTAGATGTGATGGAGGGCGCATGTGGATAGTCTCTACCTATTACTGTTATTATGTCAGTAAACAAATGGCAAGCTGGGTCTGAGGATGTAGCTTAGTGGTAGAGTGCTTGCCTGGCAAGCATAAGACTTGGGGTTTAATCCCCAGCACTGAAAAAAACAAACAAAAGCAAGCTCCGAGTGAAGCATGGTAAATGGCTATTGGAGATATTGGAGAGAGAAGGCAGAATGAGATAGCTACTTAGGGAAATAAGAGACAGATCAACTAAGAAGGTATACCAATTCTGCTGGGCCAGATATTTAAAATGAGACTAGTTAAAATGGACATGGCAGTGTAAGTAGCAAAACCCTGTTTTAAAGCAAAAAGGACTGGGGATGTAGCATGGTCTGGGGGTGTAGCTCAAAGGTATAATGTCCCTGGGTTCAATCCCCAGTACCACAAAAATAAATATATGTATACATACATACAATTTAAAAAATAAAAATGACTGGGGGTGTAGCTCAGAGGTAGAATGTCCCTGGGTTCAATCTCCAGTACATATATGAGACAGACAGAGAGAGAGAGAGAGAGAGAGAGAGAGAGAGAGAGAGAGAGAGAGAGAGAGAGAGAGAGAGAGAGCAATTAGTGTTTGTATTTTTATCCAGTCAAATTCAGCAACTTGGATATAGTTCCGAACTGGATGAAAAGTTGTATTTCACAAAGCTCAGGGATTGCCAGTGAGAATGAAGGGGGAAAGAGGGACAAAGAAGCCTAGGGTGTGTGTAGAGGGATAACTATAGTGATGAACTAGGAACCAAAGCTGGAAAGGGGGCATGGTCATGGGGTTCCTATTGAACCAAGCTCCTCACTGCCGCGCGCTTGAGTCCGTCCAGCGGAGAAAAACACACGACATCCAGGTTCCTTCTGCGAGAAGCTTTACTCAGGATTGCTTATCTTTATGCGGGTAATGGCGGCGGCCCAAACCCAGAACAGCCGAGGCTTATATGTCTGCTTTTGGCCAATCAGGACTTGACTCGTATCTGAGCTCCAATTGGTCAGGAAAGCTAGCCTGC
>PVLC010046788.1:0-11314 GCA_004027655.1 Graphiurus murinus | reverse complement strand
TCCCCAACTCCTGTCCCATTCCTTCACCCTCTCTCCTTTTCAAGTTCAGTTTAGTGATTGACTTTGATATGTTTGTGAAAGTACATCATGTGCATTAGGGTGTTCCCCCTGCCCCTGCCATCACCTTCAGTTAAGTCAACTTCTTTGCTCATCTAAGGTTTATCCTTCATCATCTAGAGTCCCTCTAATGTGCCACTTTCTCCCTAGCTTCCACATATTAAGGAAGGCATATGATTTTTTACTTTTTGTGACTGACTAATCTCACTTAGCATATGTTTTCCAGTTTCATCCATTTCTCTGCAAATGACATGATTTTGCAATACAGGCGATTGCATTAAACTGAAGAGCTTCTGTGCAGCAAAGGAAACTATCAAGAACCTCAACAGAGAGCCCACAAAGTGGGAGAAAAATTTTGCCAGCTACTCCTCTGATATAGAACTAATATCTAGAATATACAGAGAACTCAAGAAACTTACAAGTAATAAAACAAATAACCCAATAAAAATGCACAATGGATCCAAATAGACACTTTACAAAGGAAGAAATACAAATGGTCAATAAATGTATGAGGAAATGTTCAGCATCATTAGCAATCAGAGAAGAAATCATCACAAACACAAACAACAACAACTGCTGGTGAGGTTGTGGAGAAGTGAGAACCCTAATACATTGTTAGTGGGATTACAGATTAGTGCAACCACTTTGGAAAAAAGTATGGAGAATCCTCAGACAAATGGGAATGAACCCACCATATGATCCAGCAATACCATTTCTGGGTATCTACTCAAAAGATTGGAAACCAAACTACCAGACTGATGCATGTGTATCTATGTTTATAGCTGCACAATTCACAGTTGCCAACCTATGAAACCATCCAAGATGTCCATCAATAGATGAATGGATTACAAAACTATGGGATATACACATAATAGAATTTTATTCAGCCAAAAAGGAGAACAAATTCATTCTCAAAATATTGTATTCATTTTTCTAGTGAAACTTCAAAATTTTTAACATTTTAAGAAGGGAACACAAATTTTACTTTTTAAACTTATGAATTATTGTTGAATTTATAAAGAAATGTGTCTCTGTTATTTATATAGCATTAAATATTATTTCTCAGTCGTACAAATGTCTACCAAATGAAGAGCTGGTCTTTTTTTTTTTTTTTTGTCTACTTTCCTTGCAAGTAAAACATACTTTATTTTTAAATTGCTACATTGTAATCATACCTAAAAGTGGGATTCATTGTGATATATCCACACAGGTACATAAATTGCTGAATTTCACATAATTCTAACCAAAAAAATAGTTAACAACAAATAAAATTAAGCATGGAAATCTTTCAAGGTTAATTACTATAGTAGCTGAATTGTTAGATTCAGAATTATTGCTAATGCAAAGAAAATTCAGCTGATGAATCTGTTATGTCTCAATAGACACACAAATTTACCAGAAGAATAAGAAGATATGCTGCTGGGAGACATGGGATATAAGATACTACACTGTAATTAAGATTTTTATGAGACAAGTAAAATAAATTACTAAAATTATTATAGAAATAGTATGTGGCACTATTATTTTTACCTCAAAACATATTAGATAGTACAAAGTGCATAAAACAAATATACTACAGATAGGAACTATTGAAGATTATATTTTTCCTAGAAAATAAATCAAAGTTACAGAAAACCACACACACAAAATGAGCATAAATGTATTGAATGGTTATAAGGCAAATAAGCATGAAACCTTCATTTACATAAAGAAATGAAATCCTGCCCATCACTTCTCATGTCCTTCCATGCACAATATTTGGGTCTCAATCCTTCTTTTCCATTATAATTATCCACTCTCTTGCTTTTTATTGTAATCATTCCCTTTCATTTCTTCATAGTATTGACATTCAATTCTATATCATTTGTCTCTATAGTTTAGTCATGTCATTTTTTAAAAAAAATAAGAGACAAGAATTTATACATTATGGAGTACATCTTGATGTTTTGATCTATGTATACATTATAGAAAGATTTAATTGAGCTACTTAATGTATCCATTGTTTCACTATTTCATCATTTTTGTTATGAGAATGTTAGAAATTTGTTCTTAGCAATTTTGAAATATGCAATACATTATTAATGGCTGTGGTCACCATGCAGTGCAATAGATCATTAAAATTAAGATCCAACTGAAACTAGATACTCTTTTATCAACAACTTCCTTTTTTCTATCCATTACTCACCCCCTCCTAGTGTCCAGTAACTGTCTTTTCACATATGAAATCTAAAAAGTCAACCTTACAGCTACTCTACTTTTATCAGTCTTTTAATCCACAGAACTCACCATATTTTCTTAGTTTATCTTTTCCTTGCTTATAGTTTATCTATTGGTAAAACATGAATCATTTGTCATATAGACTATTTTATAGCTTGCTTTCTAATGAATACCTATTTTGAAACAGGTGAGCATATCCTTTTATTTGAAAAGGGCAGTTAGATACAAAATGTTAGTAAAATGTAATCTTAATCCTATAGGCATGACTTTGTGAGTTGTATAGTTTCTATTGGTTGTATTAGTTTCTCTTGGTGCTGAAACAATTTCTTATGAAATTATTGATTTTAAATAACATTAATTTATTGTCTTATATTTTTTGTTTCCGAAAGTCAAAAGTTCAAAGTGGGTTTCCTGGTTTAAAATCAATTTGTCTATATGGCTATGTTCCATTCTGGAAGGGAAGTTTTGTTTTATTTTTTTTATTCAGTTTCTGGAGGCTACACTCATTCCTCAGCTCATAGAGACCCATTCCTCCATCTTCAAAACCAGAACATTGTACCTGACTATTCTTTAGTTGCATCTCTAATCAGGAAAGTTTTGTCCACTTTTAACAATTCATGTGGTTACATAGGCAACACATGGGCAATCCAGGCTAACCTTCCCATATCAAGATCTTTAATATTAAGCACTTTTGTAAATCTTCTCATCATGCAAAGTAATTTACTCACAAGTTCCTAGGATTAATATATACCCATCTTAGGGAGGCCTAATTCTGCCTTCCAATAGAAGCTGTCCTTTCAGCAAGAAGCAAACAAATTTTTATTATCTTTTTGTAATGTTAGTAGTTTATGATTCTTATTGTCTAATCCATATATTTGATATTAATTGCAAAATAGGGATTTTATGGTTCATTTTAAAGTATTAACCAAAATGCATAAGTATTTCATAAACTTTTATGCGAAATATAGAAGCATATAGTCATATTTTACCTTATCTTTACAGATTCACATTTCAAATTAAAAAAGACAGAATTAAGACTTGATATCTGTTTATTTATTATATTTCCAGATAGTTATTTCACCCTCTAGCATATCTGGAGGATCCCACTATTCATGTGTGTGTGTGTGTGTGTGTGTGTGTGTGTGTGTGTGTGTGTGTATGCACACACATGGTAGCATGTGCACTCAGTACCTTATGAATTGATATATGATTGATGGGTGTCAAAACATAGTGGTTATTTTTCAGATTGCAGCTCCATTTATCCCATCTTTGTCCAGGGAGCAAATGTTCAAAATGATATCATTATAGTATTGGTATAACCTTGGAAATCTTTTATATTTTACTTTCTCTCTGAGACTATAAGTTCATTCTGTGTGTATGTATGTGTGTGCGTGTGTGTGTGTGTGTGTGTGTGTGTTACTGAAGATGGAACCCAGAGGTGTTCTACCTCTGAGCTATAGCTCCAGTCCTATTTTATTTTGAAACAGAATCTCACTAAATTGCTGAGGATCTTGCTAAATTTCTGAGATCAACCTCAGACCTGAGGTCCTCTTGTCTCAGTTTGCCAAATCCTGGGATTACAGGTGTATGCCATCATATTCTGCTCAGATTAATGATTTTTAACTTAGTTTGAAAAACAGTTGTGCTCTATTTTCTGGATATGTCTTTCTGGCATTGTTTTCTTGTCTGTAGTGCAAATATGGTCCCTGGCATCTGGGAATAACTGATTACTATCAGCAAACCCATTGTCTTTTGAGGAGTTAACCAGACATTCATGAGTAAGTTTAGTTTACCTGTGTTGAACATAAACAATTTCCAAAAGCTCAATGTCAGACAGTGCCAACTTTTGCCCATGAGTGACTAAGACCAAAATGAATAATACACAAAAAAGCATTGCAATTATTATGTCTGAAACACATACACTTTCGAAACCATAAAAATTAACAACCTGTCCTCTATCTTGTTCAATTACACCTGCAACCGACATACCAATGAGAGTAGCACCCTTGCTGTAGTCTTTGTTTTTTTTTTTTTTAGATAAGTCTAATCAAGATGTTCGCCATAAAATTACCCATTTCTTGATAAAGCAAATCTAGAATAAAGAATCACTTCAGTAAATATTCCTTTATAATCATCCAACATGAACCAACATACTATTACAACATTTGTATCATGATCTTATTAGAATACTGAATTGTTCTCCACCGTGTGGCATCTTGTTTATTGCAATGAGCAAGAGCCACAAACTACTCAACTGCAAATGTTTTCCTGGTGATTTCTGGCTTAAAGCCATTGTCACTAATGATACTGCTATGTGTCTTAGTTCCTGTTTTTCTTAGCAGGATAGGAATTATGGCCTCGACACTTTGCTGATGTTCATTTAAATACAATATTTTTTAATGAACATTTAGGAAGAGGTATGATTCAAATATCTTGTAAGAATTCAAGCCGCATTCTAATTTTCTTGTATTCTTGAGTGTTCAAACGATATGGCGGTTTGTATTCAGCATTCTTATTTACATTATATTAGCTCATCTTTGTCAAGATTTGTTCCTTTTTAGCGAGTCATGGAAAGTGAATGTTCATATGTTTTCTCTCAAATACGGAAGCTAGGCAGGAATTGGGACATAAGAGAGACTTTAGATAATCGAGAAGAAACTCCAGTAGAGCCATGGAGGTGATTGTAGGAGGGAGTGGGAAGGAGAGAATTGACAAAGGAAACATTTCCACTGACATTATGAATATATGTGAGAATACCAATGCCAATCTCAGTATCATGTGTTGGGGGGGGAAGAGCTGGGGGAAAACCCACCAAGTGCTGTGTGCATGTGTCACTATCACTCTGAACTACATTATGATATAAGATTACAATGCACCAATAAATGTATAAAAATAAATCACACACACACAAAATGTAAGATCTTGGTCATTTTTGACTTTGGGTTCACTAATGCACTTTATCTTTTTGTGGGGGTCATACCTTAGGAGGAACCAAGCTGATTTGGCAAAATCCATAGTTTAAAAATCTTCAGCAATAATGTTAAATAAAAGTTAGAAACAAAACCTTCTTTCCTCATTCTGTCTCACAATATTTTTTTCATTACTTCATCTTTCAATATGAAATTTACTGAAGTTGTTTTTAACATAAATTGTCAAAACTCTTTTGTCTTCAATGAAGATTCATTTACACTGAATTACTTGTCTGTCTCTGTCAAGATAGTTATGTGAGTATATAGCCTTTTATCTGTCAATTTTATGAACAATAGTGACTTTTTCAAGTATCAATCTGTATTTGATATAGATCTTCCTAACTAGGAAGATTTGTGAATGCAAATTCACAAATTCTTACATATCACAAGTTTTGCTGAGAGTTCTTTCATATAATTTTTGGATCCTTATTTGTGAGATTGGATTGTAAATTTCTTTCTCTCTAATGTCTTTATCAGGATTTGTTACCAAACATATCTTGGACACATCAAATACATTCAAAGACAAGTATTATACTTTTTCTAGCTTCCAGAAAAGAATCTTAGGAAACCAATGTTTCTTTAATATTTGGAAATATTAAGGTCACTGTTTAAGTTACTTAAATCTAGACTTTTCATTATAAAACATTTGAAATAACTCAATATATTCAAAAGATATGGAATCTTTTGGATACATTTTTCTGTATATCTTTTGAAATCCTTTTTTCAAGAAATGTGACCATTTCATGTAAATTATTGAATCTATCATCATAAAGTTTTCATAATTATTCTTTACATTCTGTTTTTAAAATAGTATTGAGCACAATGCATATGAAATATAATGTACCCATTATAAGCATACAGTCTTAAGACTTGACAAATGTTTATACTCCTTTAGACACCAGCAAATTTAAAATATAAAACTTTTCTTTGGACCTTTTTACCTTCGGTCTTCTTCATTCTCATCTTCAAAAAGTCCTTTATCTGCTGCTTGCTCTCTGTTACACATGCTATGTTGCAATATGTCTATTCAATTATCTGGTGGTGGTCATTTGGATTGTTTCTAGTTTTTCTTTTCCTATGAATAAATATTCTATAAACATTCCTGTAGAAGATGTTATGTAGATATATGTTTCATTTCTCTTGTGTGAGTACATATACATTCTGGACCCATATGGCAAGTGCTTGCTAAAATTTGTTAAAACTACCAAATGGTTTTCTGAAGTGATTTATACTTCCATCATCAAATTATGAGAGTTCCACATTTACAGTCCTTTCCAAATACTTGGCATTCTCTTGTACTTTTTAATTTTAGCAATTCTGGATGGGTATAATGATATCTCATTATGGTTTTATTTGATGAATAATGATGTTTGACATCTGTTTATGTAATCATTGGCCATTCATGTACCACATTTTTCCTGAAGTGTTTGTTAAAATATCTTGACAATATGTAGAAGGTTGTTAGTGTTCTTATTGTGGAGTTATAGAAGTTCTTTGTATATTCAGGATACATAACTTGTGTCATATATATGTACTGCAAATAATTTCTTCCATCTGCCACTTTTGGTTTCATTTTCTAAATAGAGAATATGAAATAGTGTGCTTTTTAAACTTGATGAAATTTAGTTTATCAATGCTTTTTATGTCCTACTTAGAGATCCTTCTCTGACAATTATTGGAATTTTTCCTACAATTTAGATGTTGCATATTTGTAGTTTTTAACTTTTGATCTATAATTTGATATATGAAATAAACAACACCACTTATACACAATGTCTTCCATATGGTTGAGAAAATAAATTCTGGCTTAACATATGAAACCAGAATTAATATCATATTAAACCAAATATATATTTTGTCAAAAAAGGCTAAATTTTCTTATTGAATAACACTGGAAACTTAAAGAAACATTATGCTATATATGTAAATGGATTAATTTTGGTACAACACATCCTATTCCTTTTAATTTTATAACATTATAATGATTATAGATTTATAGTAAATCTTAGAATGTGTTAGCACAAGTTATTCAGCTTTGCACATTTTTCAAAATTATTTTCAATAGCCACATATATTTTAGACCTAAGTTTGAGATTATCTTGTTTCTTTTATAAAAAAAAATTAACTTAATTTGTATTGAAACCAACCTGTCAATCAAAATTATAAATTTTATCTTGATTCTTCTGTTTCTGTTGGATTTTATTTATACCATTTTTCTACCATCATCCTAACCTAACAACCCCATTGTGTTCTGCTTGGAATCTTCTTTCTGTATCTTATATAAAAAAATAATTCCAGGCAGACTTTTGAGGCAATTGTATAATAAACCTCATTAATTTTCTTTCTCTCAGTGTGAACAGCCCTGTTGTTCTGGATCTTAGAGGAAAAGTTTTATTCTCTTGTTCATTCATTATGATGTTAATTGAAGATTTGCTATGTTTGACTATCTTTTCATGATAAAATTCTCAATAAATTAAGTGCTGAAGGTGTATAACCTCTCCATTTTTAAACTTACTGAAGTATAAAATTTATTTTACTATGGCAAAAAAAATTTGAGATAATTTCCTACAAATGGAGAATTAAGGTGTTGTATGATTTGCTTACTTTCTTTTAAAAAAATCACTTAGGGTGCATGTATTTAAAATATAGTATTACTTTATTTTTCCTACTTGCTGACTATATACATTTTGAATAAAAATATATATTTATACTTCTAAGCTGTCTCCAGACATTACCAAATGATGAATAAATTCTTGTTTAATTTATACTCTCATTCATAAAAGACATTTTTCAGAATTAAAACAAGTTATTATTATTATTTTAATTTTAAACATGGTCCTTAGCATACTAGACTCATATATGATTCTAGAAAAATCATACTTATGATAAGATATTGTATTAATACAGATGTATTCATTTATAAATTAGTAGATATTATAAAAACCCTCTTAGATGTTAATATATGATAGTGAAGCAAATGATCATAATATAGCTCATCAGACACCTGATAATAAAATAAAAATGGTAAAATACTTTGAAAAAAATAAGCTTACAGATATTTCATGGACATTATCTCAAGTTATAATTTTCCGTATCATTTTCTACATAAAAAACATTTTATTATCCAACTTAGGAAAATATCTCACATTTTTTGGTAGCTAATCGGCATAAAATTTTTACACATAGGTGTATTAATAATGTATTCATGAACATTTATAAAGGCATTTTCTTTAGATCACTATATTTATTATGTCAAAGATTAGTGCACCAATGGAAGTATGTTAAAAAATGCTACAAGAAAATATATAGTATATTGTATACTTCAGAAAGCTCCTTCTATATATTAACCATTATAATGTTTAAATTTATTTCATAAAATCATGTTTTAAAGTTAAATATCCACAATAATAGTTATTTTAAAATATTAAAATGCAGAAACTCAACAAACAAAAGAATCAATGCTTTAAGGATTTGAAGTTCCAAAACATAAATTTAATACATATATAAATATAAAAACATATATTTTAGCCGGGCGTAGTGGCACACGCTTGTAATCCCAGCATTTGGGAGGCTGAGACCGGAGGATCCGGGTTCGCGGCCAGCCTCAGCTACCTAGTGAGGCACTCCGCAACTTAGTGAGACTCGGTTTCAAAATAAAGAATAAAAAATAGGGCTAGGGTTATAATTCGGAGGTAGAATGCCCCTGAGTTCAATCCCCAGTACCGCAAAAAAAAAAAAAAAAAAAAAATTATATATATATATATGTATATATATATATATATATATATATTTCAGAAGAAATATACAACATAAAGCAGAAACATAGGGAAAACTTACATAAAGTTTCATCTATTTAAAAAATTTAATAACTCAGATTTTTTCTCACATTTAACCTTCAGAGAAAAATTAGAAACATGAGTGACATATTTGAGAAATTAATTCACAACACAAGAGAAATAAATTTATCTAAAACATGAAAGTGAATTTATTTTTTGAAACAAAATTGGAAGTGTAGAGATCAGATGTTGATAGTGATATGTATTTTACCATTCCTAATATTTTTGTCTTTTTACCCTATAACAATACTAAAATACTATTTCTCATAGTAAAGCTTCTCAGGATCATATATCAGTAAATAAGTATCTTAAAACTTTCCTTCAATTTTTGTTTATGCAATACATGCACTACCAGAAAAGAAATAATCATGAGGAAACAAACAACATAAAGTAAGAAAAATAATGAAAGAAATATCCCAAGACAAAACTATGCTTCACTATGAAGTGTCTGTTCTTGATTATACTATTTATTTAAGAATTAGTGACATCATCTGTCATTGGAAACATACTCACAGACACACATACCTCACATCTATAATTCCCTACCTTATATCATCTAGAAATTTTCTTTGCATCGCTTTGTCTCTTGTATTTTCACTTTGATATACTACAAAAAATTGTGACTAGAGGTGTTTTTTTTGGTTTTTTTTGTTTTTTTTTTTTTTTTTTTTTTTTTGTGTGTGTGTGTGTGTGTGTGTTTTACTGGGGATTAAACTAGGGAATATTATACATATAAGCTACACTCCCAGACCTTTTTATTTTTTATTTTGAAACAGAATCTCATTAAGGTGCTGAGGGGTCTCACTGAGTTGCTGAGACTGCCCTCAAACCTACAATCTCCTTGTCTCAGAATACAAAGTACCAGAATTACAAGCATACAGCACCACATCCAGCTATGACTAGAAGTCATTAAAGTCAAACACAAATAGTTTTAAATTCTATTTCTGTTTTTACTTTCAAATACTTAATTTGTATTATAATAATGACATTTATCTCACAGACATTTTAGTAAATAGAAAGTAGGGAAATATTTGCCTTTATTGAATACAGAGATGATTAATGCATACAGAAGACCTTGCTAATGAAATGACACAAACTACTGAATGGAGTATAAGGGGTAAAAAAATAAAATTCTTTGGAATAAAGTTATGGGCCTCTTCTGAATTTTGTAGTATTCAGAGGTAGAACGTGGTAGTGATAGGTGCATGATATTCCTTTGCATATATGATCTTGTCATAGTCACAGATTTAGCTCAGTATTCACTTACAATCTTTCCCTGGATTGATTATCTTCATTAGGAATCTATTATGTCAGTTTATTTAATTTAATAATAATAGGTTTTTCGTAATTAAAAAGCTGAAATAATCACAATTTTGGTTTCATCTCTCAAAATTAGTAAGCATTTCTTTTATATTCCCCTTCCCCCTTAATACTATTTCCTTCATGATTAAACATGGTCAATTTCTATTAATACAGTTAATTAAATAAGCACATTGAAATCCTTTATGGCCAGGTGCAGTGGTGCACACCTATAATCCCAGTACTTGAGAGGCTGAGTCAGTAGGATCATAAGTTCCAGGTCAGACTCAGCAACTGTGTAGATCCACTGCAACTTAGTGAGACTCTATTTCAAAATAAAAAAATAAAGTAGGACTGGGAGTGTAGCTCAAAGATATAATGCCCCTGGGTTCAATCCCCAGTAAAACACACACACACACACACACACACACACACACACACACACACACACACATTTTTTGACTCAAACTTTTATTTAATTTCAATACTTCTTTATCATTTTATCTATTCACAGTGGGACCCATTGTGTATATATGCAGTGACACATCTCCATTTCCCAATCTACTGCAATACATGTGCTGTCTTTTTTATTTTCTAAAAATGTACTCAGTTAATAATGAACAAAATCCTGTAGAAATAGATCACTTAGTATCTTGCCATTTCTTTCACAGCATTAATAATGATTTAGATAGCTCTGAGATGTGAGGAGACAGAGATAGGTAAAGTAATGTGGCCAATGTCAGGAAATTACATACTCTCCAGCGCTATGCAAAATTGATACTCAGGAACCCTGAGCAAACTGACCCAATTCATCAGGTTCTAAATTCTGATTCACATAAACCTTGTGCAGTGTTAGAAGAGCTACATAGAAGCTTTGTCTAAAGTAGTGGCTTTTATACCTGATAAATCATGTCAACATCTTTATATGTAGTAGTA
>PVLC010046787.1:0-11312 GCA_004027655.1 Graphiurus murinus | reverse complement strand
TACTGGGGATTGAACTCAGGGGCATTCTACCTCCGAGCTACACCCCCAGCCCCATTTTTTATTCTTTATTTTGAAACCGAGTCTCACTAAGTTGCGGAGTGCCTCACTAGGTAGCTGAGGCTGGCCGCGAACCCGGATCCTCCGGTCTCAGCCTCCCGAATGCTGGGATTACAAGCGTGCGCCACCACGCCCGGCTTGGAGCTAATGTCTTATCAGAGATAATTAGTTTACCAGGTCATCTCTCACAAATTTCCAAGCCCATTTTTTCCATGGAAAAATAAATTTTGTTGCATATAGTCAGAAGAAGCATGTGGACATAAAATTAATATCTCTGACTTTCTACAACTTCTCTGTCTCAGCTGTTAAAACTACTTCATTTAAAAGAAACAGGGATACACCATGATCACCATTCTTCAGTCACCCTATCTGTTACCAGCACAGAATTTTTTTTAAAGTAAGGTAAATGATGTTTCAGGAAACACATCTTGGTTTATGGAGCAGCAGGAAATAATAGTTTCTACTGAAATACATGAAACTCAGTATGTTTCAGGAATAATTTGTTTAAAAATCCAATACTCATAACTTGAAATACTCTAGAAATCTAATAATGATTGGAAATCTAGAGATGATTTGGAATAAATCCCCACAAATTAACAGAATTAATTGGTTTGCTTAATAATAAAAGGGTAGATATAATAAAGGTGGGAATGGATCCTAGATCTCTTCATTCATAGTCCAGTTTCTTTTAACATTACAATATACTGCATATTTATCTATTTATACACATGACTTCAGTCACTTTATTTTGTTTTACCTCATTTTTATTCTTAACCAAAGTTATAAGCAAAAACTAGTTCACTATTTCTAATAACTACAACTAAATATCATCAATAATTTTTCCTTGACTATAACTGAGCTAACATGCAAGGAAGACTGGAGACTAAAATCACATGGACCAAATCCAAATCTATTTACTGTACTTACTACTGAGAATGTATAGAGGCATCCTCTAATTAAATTTAGAAAGATTTACTACTGTCTCCCCACTGTTTCCCTTTTGCTCCCCAAATCCTACTCTCCATGCTAGTCCAGGTTACCATTCAGAAACATCAAATTCTGTTTAGACACCTAAAGATAAACAATATTTAAAATTCAAGACAGTTGAAACCTTGTATTTTCAAGTGAAAAAATTATATCAAAATTTCCTGTCTTGTTCCACAAATCTGCCCACATCTCTACATGCCCTATATTTTAGAGCATTAATTGGCTTGCCACAGACCATATCTACACCTGTAACAAGAAAGAACTTCTCAGTTTCCTAAATGCATCACACTTTCTCATGATCTACCTGAAATACTTCTATTAAATATTAAAATCTAAAGAGAAAGGATCAAAATATACCACCACAAAATAAACATGTAAGCCGGGCGTGGTGGCTCACGCTTGTAATCCCAGCATTCGGGAGGCTGAGACCGGAGGATCCGGGTTTGCTGCCAGCCTCAGCTACCTAGTGAGGCCCTCCGCAACTTAGTGAGACTCAGTTTCAAAATAAAGAATAAAAAATAGGGCTGGGGGTATAGCTCGGAGGTAGAATGCCCCTGAGTTCAATTCCCAGTACCGCAAAAAAAAAAAAAAAACATGTAAAAAATAAAGACACCATCAGAGAAAGGAACTGCAAAACAGAAAACAACAAGATGACAATAAAAAGAAGCTCAGCTATTAGCAATTATTGTTAAGTGTAAGTGGATTAAGTTCCCCAATCAGAAAAAGCTGAATGGGTAAAAATTAAAAAAATGTCCAATTATCTGATGTCTACAAAAGATTCAGTTAGCTTTTATAATAGAGATTGGCTGAAAGTGAAGGACTTGAAGAAATATTCCATGAAAATGGTGATATAAAGATAGTAGGAGCCGGGCGTGGTAGCACACGCTTGTAATCCCAGCATTCAGGAGGCTGAGACCGGAGGATCCGGGTTCACAGCCAGCCTCAGCTATCTAGTGAGGCACTCCGCAACTTAGTGAGACTCGGTTTCAAAATAAAGAATAAAAAAATAGGGCTGGGGGTATAGCTCGGAGGTAGAATGCCCCTGAGTTCAGTCCCCAGTACAGCAAAAATAAATAAATAAATAAATATAGTAGGAGTGACAGTGCCTATATCAGACAAAGCAGTTTTTGTTGTTGTTTGTTTGTTTTTGTTTTTTTGTGGTACTAGGGATTGAAACCAGGGAGTTCTACCTCGAGCTGCACCCTATTTTATTTTTTAGTTTGAAACAGAGTCTCACTAGGTTGCTGAGAGTTTCACTATGTTGTCAAGGCTGTTCTCAAACCTGTGATCCTCCTGTCTTAGCATTCCAAGTACTGTGATTATACACATGCATCACCACTCCTGGCTAAGTACAGTTCTTGAAGTAAAAAACATCACAATCAATAGAGAGGTCAATCAATCAAGAGCATAAGTACTCAATACTAGGACTCCTTAATATATAGAGAGCAAATATCTAAAGATGAGAACAGAGAAGATGTAAGCAATGGAAAAGTAATAGGGGACTTCGATGCACCATTTTCAACATGGATAGATTGTCCAAACAGAAAATCAGTAAGAAAAGAGTAGACGTGAACAATACTACAGACCAAGTAGACATAACAGATATTTATAGTAAATTCCATTCAAAAGTAGTAAAAGACACATTTTTCTCAAGTGCACACAAAATATTATTCAAAAGAGACCATATGTTAGGTGACAGAAATGTCTCACCAAATTGAAGAAGATTGAAATTATATCAAGTTTATTTTCCAACCAAGATTACATGAAAATAGAAATAAATAAGAGGAATTTCAGAAAATCCCATAAATATGTGAAATTTGACAAACTCTTGAATAGCCACTGAGTAAAAGAAAAAATCAAATGGGAAATAAAAAATATCTTGAGACATGTAAATGGAAACACAATATAATAAAATTTATGGGAAGATGCAAAAGCAGTTTTAAGCAGTATGTACATCATTATAAAAACACTTACATATAGAAAAAAGAAGTCTGAAATAAACAACCTGACTTTACACCTCAAGGAACTACAATAAAACAAATTAAGCCCAGCATTAACAGAAGGAAGGAGGAAATGAATATTAGAGCAGGAATAAATTACATAGAGAATAGAAAAAATCAATAAAAGTAAGAAATGTTTGTAAAAAGATAAACAAATTGACAAGTTTTTAGCAAACCTCAGAGAAATGTTTCAATAAAATTATAAATGCTAGTAGAGATATTATAACTCATATCACATAAATGCAATAAATCACAAGAGGCTAATATAAAAATTATATGACAATAAATTGGAAAAATTAGATAAAATGAACCAACTACTAGAAAATGCAGTCTAAGACTGAAACATGAAGAAGTATAAAGTCTTAATAGATCTGTAACAAATAAGGAGATTGAATCAGGAACTTTCCAACAAAGTAAAGTTCAGGACCAGATGGCTTCACTGGTGAAGTCTATCAAACATTAAAGAAGAATTCACGGCAATGCTTCCCAGCTTTTCCAAAACTTTAAGAGGAGGGAACACTTCCAAATGCATTTTACAAGGCCAGCATTACTTTGATACCAAAGCCATACAAGGGCATTAGAAGAAAAGAAAACTACAGACAAATATCCCAATGGAACACATATGAAAAAATCATCAATAAAATACTTGCAATCTGCATTGAACAGCACATCTAAAGGATCGTGCAAATGAATTTAACTGCAATGATAGGATGATTTAATATGTGCAGATTAATAAATATGATATACTACCTTCATAGAATGAAGAATAAAAGACACACGATCAACTAAAGAGATGAAGAAAAGCATTTAACAAATTTAACATCCTTTAATGATAGACTCAACAAATGCATTATTAAAGGAATGTATTACAACACAAAAAAACATGACAAGAACATAGATAACATAATACCAATGATAAAATACTGAAAACTTTCTCTCCAAGTTCAGGAAAAAGACAAAAATATTCATTTTTACCATGTCTATTCATGCATTAGGGTTCACTAAAGTAACAGAATGTGTACATGGTAAAGGGAGATTTATCAATTCGGCTTACAGTCCAAAGTGATGTAACCCCAAGAGTCCACTTGAATGTAGAGAGCCAGAGGAACTAAGAGCTAGTCGAGTGGTCCAAGAGCTGGAGCCCCAGAAGAGAAGCGACCGATGATACAGCCCCAGTCCAAGATGGAAAGGACAGGAAACTCTACAGAGAAACAATGGTGAAAGTCCAATTCAATTTATTCCTAAGTATTTTATTTATGAGTGGAAGTTTTTTTCTGGATTTCTTTTTCAGTGGATTTATGGTTGGCATACAGGAAAGCTTCTGATTTTTTTTTTTTTTTTTTTTTGCGGTACTGGGGATTGAACAACCCAGGGGCTTTCTACCTTCGAGCTATACCCCCATACCCCCATCCCTATTTTTTTATTCTTTATTTTGAAACCGGGTCTCACTTAAGTTGCAGAGTGCCTCACTAGGTAGCTGAGGCTGGCCTCAAACCCGGATCCTCTGGTCTCAGCCTCCCGAATGCTGGGATTATAAGCGTGCACCACTACGCCCGGCTAGCTTCTGATTTTTTAAGACTGATTTTTTTTTTTTTGTGTGGTACTGGGGATTGAACTCAGGGGCATTCTACCTCCGAGCTATATCCCCAGCCTTATTTTTTATTCTTTATTTTGAAACCGAGTCTCACTAAGTTGCGGAGTGCCTCACTAGGTAGCTGAGGCTGGCCGCGAACCCGGATCCTCCGGTCTCAGCCTCCTAAATGCTGGGATTACAAGCATGCGCCACCATGCCCGGCTTAAGATTGATTTTTGAATCGAGAAATTTTGCTGAATTTGTTGATCAGTTCTATAAGCCTTTTGGTTGAGTTTGTTGGGTCTTCTCAGTATAGTATCATGTCATCTGAAAATAGGAACAGTTTTAGTTCTTCCTTTCCTATTTGTACTTCTTTGATTTCCTTCACTTGCTTTATTGCTCTGGCTAGAGTCTCAAGAACTATATTGAAAAGAAGTGGTGATAATTAACATCTTTGTCTTGTTCCTGTTTTTAGTGGAAACTCAATTTTTCCCCATTTAATCTGATGTTGGCTGTGGGCCTATTGTATATTGTCTTGATGATGTTGAGTTATGTTCCTTCTATTCTGATTCTCTGTAGTATTTTTTAGCATGAATGGGTACTAGATTTTATCAAATGCTTTTTCAGCATCTATTGAAATGATTATGTGATTTTTGTCTTTGATTCTGTTTATGTGGTGAATTACATGGATTGTTTTTCATGTGTTGGACCAGCCTTGCATCCCTGGAATGAACCCTACTTGGTCATGGTATATAATTTTCTTGATGTGGTTTTGAATATGCATTGCTAGTATTTTGTATAGCAGTCTTGTGTGTAAGTTCGTCAATGATATAGGCTTTTGTTTTCTTTTCTTGAGCTGTCTTTACTTGACTTTAGTATTAATGTGATGTTAGCTTCATAGAATGTATTTGGGAGAGTCCCATTTCTTTCTATTTCATGGAATGAATTGAGGAATTTTAGGATTAGCTCTTCTATAGAGGTTTTATAAAATTAATTGGGAAAATCATATGATCTGAGACTTTTGTTTGATGGTAGGCTCTTCATTGCTGCTTCGATCTCTTTGATCGCTATTGGTTGGTTTAAATTTTCTACATCTTCCTGACTCAATTTAGGAAGGTTGTATGTATCTAGAAATATGTAAATTTCTTCTAGATTTTCCATTTTGTTGGAATATAGTTTTTCAAAGTAGTTTCTGATAACCCTCTGGATTTACACACCTTTTTCATTTCTTATTTTAGTAATTTGTTTTGATTCTCTCTTTCCTTTGGTTATAATGGCAAGTTATCTTATTTGTTTTTTTTCAAGAAAGCAGTTTTTGGTTTTGTTGATTTTCTTTTATTCTCTACTTCATTGATTTTTGCTATGATTTTAAAAATTTCTTGTCTTCTACTAGGTTTCAAGTTAGTCTGTTCCTGTTTTTCAAGGGCTTTGAGGTGTGTCATTAAGTTATTTATTTGGTGATTTCCTGATTTTCTTATGTGAGCACTCAGTACTATGAATTTTCCTCTTAGTAGGTAAAAGACCTCTACAAGGAAACTTATAAAACAGTGAAGAAACCAAAGAAGACCTTAGAAGATGGAAATATCTCCCATGATCTTGGATAGTCAGAATAAATATCATCAAAATGGTCATTCTTCTAAAAGTGATCTACAGATTCAATGTGATACCCAATAAATTACCAAGGTCTTTCCTCATATAGAAAAATCAGTCCTTAAATTCATTTGGAACAACAAAAAAACCCCAGAATAGCCAAAGTATTTCTCAGCAACAAGAACCATGCAGGAGGCATCACAATACCTTCAAACTATACTGCAAAGCCATAGTAATAAAAAACAGCATGATATTGGCACAAAACAAAAACATAGACCCTGGAACAGAATAAAAGATGCAGAAACAAATCTGTACACTTACAACTAATTGATTTTTGACAAAGGGGCCAAAAACATACACTGGCAAAAGTATAGCCTCTTCAACAAATGGTGTTGGCAAAATTGTAACCATAGGTAGAGAAATGGAAATAAACCATGCCTTCTCACCCTGCACAAGAGTCAATTCAAGATGGATCAAAGACCTGGAAATCAGACCAGAGACCTTGCAGCTACTTGAAGAGGGCATAAGTCCAACATATAGGCATAGGTGAAAACTTTCTCAACAAGACCACAAAGGCACAAGAAATTCAAAGGAAGATCATGGGATACATGGGATTGTATTAAATGAAATAGCTTCTGTGCATCATAGGAAACTAAAAAGAACCTCAACAGAGAGCTAACCGAATGGGAGAAAAATTTTGCCAACTATTTCTCCTATAGAGGACTAATATCAAGAATATACAGAAAACTCAAGAAACTCACAGCTAAGAAAACAATTTAACCCAATCAAAAAATGGGCAAGTAAACTAAATAGACACTTCACAAAATAAGAAATTCAAATGGCCAATAAATGTATGAAAAAATGTTCAACATCATTAGCAATCAGAGAGAGGCAAATCAAAACTACCCTGAGATTTCACCTAACCCCAGTTAGAATGGCAATCATTAAAAACACAAGCAACAAGCCAAGTGTGGTGGTGCAGACTTGTAATCCCAGTACTTGGGAGACGGAGACAGAAGGATCCAGGTTCATGGCCAGTCTCAACTACTAGTGAGGCCCTCCACAACTTAGTGAGACACTGTTTCAAAATAAAGAATAAAAATAGGACTGGGGGTGTAGCTCAGAGGTAGAATACCCCTGGGTTCAATTCCCAGTACTGAAAACACATACACACACACACACACACACACACACACACAACAACAACAACAACAACAATGCTGGTGAGGGTGTGGAGAAGTGAAAATTCTATTACATTGTTGGTGTGAATGCAAATTAGTGCAACTACTTTGGAATACAGTATGGAGGATCAGAGGAATGGGAATGAACCTATCAGATGATCCAGCAATACAACATCTGGGTATCTACCTTAAACAGAAACCAAACTACCAGAGTAATGCATGATTATCTATGTTTATAGCCACACAATTCACAGTTGCCAAACTATGAACCAGCCAAAATGTCCATCAATAGATGAATGAATTATAAAACTATGGGACATGTACACAATGGAATTTTATTCAGCCATAAAGAACAAAATAATGTCATTTGCAGGGAAATGGATGGAAATGGAAAACATTATGCTAAGTGAGATTAGTCAGTCACAAAAAGTAAAAAAATAAGATACTATCCCTAATATTCGGAAGCTAGGGAGAAAGTGGGTCATAGGAGGGACTCTAGACAAAGGAGAAATCTTAGATGAGCAAAGAAGGTGACCTAACTGAAGGTGATGGAAGAAGAGAGGGAGAGGAAGCACCCTAATGCACATGACATACATTCACAAACATATCAAAGTCAATCACTAAACAACATGATAAGGAGGAAGGGGTGGGGAAATGGGCTGGAAATTGGGAAAGGGCTAAATGACTGCTGTGTGCTTCTATGACTCTACCAGCTTGTATCTCATTAAGATGTATGATTACAAGGCACAAATTAAAAAAAAAAAAAAGTCCATTTGAAGAGCTGAAAGGCAGATATCTCAGGGGAGAAGACATGCTTTTCTCAGAGACAGCCATGCATACATTCACAGAGCTTTCTCATTTTTATCTAGGTGCCATGCCTATCAGAACAGTGGTACCCACATTCAGGGCAGGACTGCCCCTTCAATCTGACCTTAAAAAGGCCAATCATCTCATCAACACACCCAAAGTCACATAATCTTAACTGTTTCATAATTCAGTCAAATAAACAATCCAGATTAACCATCACAATTCAACATAGTACTATAAATCCTATCCAGACTAATTAAGTGAATAAAAAATGAATAGCATCCAAATTGTAAAGCAAAAAGGACAACAGTGTCTATTTGCAAAAAAAAGGGATGATCTAAATACTCTACCAAAAAAGTGTTAGAACTGATAAATTGACTGAAATTGAAGAATGCAAAATCAATATATTTAATCAGTTGCATTTATATACAATAACAACCATCTGAAAAAGAAATTAAGAAAATAATCCCATTTATAATAGTGCCAAAAATAAAATAAAATACTTAGAAATAAATTTAGTCAAAAAGAGAAAAGAGAGCCAGGCGTGGTGGCGCACGCTTGTAATCCCAGCATTTGGGAGGCTGAGACCGGAGGATCCGGGTTCGCGGCCGGCCTCAGCTACCTAGTGAGGCCCTCTGCAACTTAGTGAGACTCGGTTTCAAAATAAAGAATAAAAAAATAGGGCTGGGGGTGTAGCTTGGAGCTTGGAGGTAGAATGCCCCTGAGTTCAATCCCCAGTACCAAAAAAAAAAAGAGAGAGAAAAGATAGCTTGTGTGGTGGTGCTCACTTCTAATCACAGTGATTAGATAGAGATAGAAGGATTGCAGGTTCAAGGACAACTTTAGCAAGTAGTGAGACTCTCATCAACCTAGTTCGCTAGAAGACCCTGTCTAAAATAAAATAGGGCTGTGAGCTGACTAGATGTGTTAACTGGTTTGATTGTCATAATCATTTCATATCATACACTTATAGCAAAACATCACCTTGTATACCTTAATATATATATATATATATATACATATATGTTTTTATTTATCAATTATATTTAAAAACTGGGAAAAGTATTGCTATAGTTCTTCATTGCTATAGTTCTTCAAATCATATTGATTTAACTCACTCCAAGGCATTTAGATGAAATACTGTGTAGAAGTTGGTTAATCAGCCTTTAGTAGATTAGAACAAAGTTAGATACTTCCTCAATTTGCTGGAAATGTAAGTTTTCTTTGTTCTCTAAATATATGCCCTTATGTTTTTTTTTCTCAAATCTAGGCTTTTTCTTCACTAGTTTTTCATGAATATACATTATTCAAGGGATACATATATTTGATGTGTTTCTGTATTCAAGTTCCCTGAATGCTCCCTAAAAAAAAAAAAATATGTAGCAATGATAACTTTCCCAAAGAGATTTCAATCCCCTCTTCTGTGAAAGCCATATAGGATTTGCCCATAGTTTACACTTGTCTAAAGATGAAAATGAGCTATTTAACTCATCTGGGAAGCAGCTGTGTAGAACTGTGGAAGGCAATGGTAAGGAAAAACCACGATTAGTAAACAAAGCAACAGAAAGATGGTGAAAGGGTAAAAGGATGAGAAATTAGAATCTATTCAAACAACACACTGGGATGAATGAGGAAGGACTTTTCCTGCCAACTCAGTAAATGTTTAATCTGGAAAAGCATACTTCCACATCTGGCTTATGTTTAACATTGTAAATACTATCTCTTTCATTACTTTATTTTATTTTTATGTAAATTTTAGTTTATTAACCAAAATAACATAAAAGCCAGTAGAGATAGAACATTTAATATTGCAAACATTAAATATTTCAAATAAAATATTCATAATACAAAGGGTTACATGCTCTCTAACATATGCTTACTAAACTATCTGAATGAAAACTGAAAACAGTGGCAATAATAAGTGCTTGATGGTGTTTGAATACAAGTCAACTAACATGAAATAAATGTTTCAGAGTTTTAAAATAAAGGAGTAGTTATTTTGGTATCCAAACTTTGCAGCATAATTGTCAAAGTGTGTTTAAGTCATATAAAAGAAAATTAAAGGGAACATGATTCATTTATATTTGTTTAAAGGCAGTGTTGTTATATCTCTGTATAGAAATGAATTGTTCCCCTGTTCTCTGAGGAACTGCTAAGAGAAAGCATACCATTTTGAACATCAGTCCTAGAAATTAACATGTGGCTTGCTCAGCTTCCTGGCCCTTCTGTCCAGGGCTTGAAAAAGTCAGTGAAAAGCAAGTAAGTCCACAAAAAAAAGATAAATGAAATAAATTGGGAAGTGTGCCTTCCTAGGAAAAAGAAATAAGTGAAATTGAGTGATAATTTCTCTCTGCTTCTGCATGTAATAATAAAGATGTTGATTTACATTTTGAATTTATAGAACATTTTTACAAGCACTATGCCATTTTAATATCGCCTCATCTATAGATTTCATTTCACTGACAGGTTATAATGAGTCAGACTAATAAAATGTACTCTATTATTCTAGAAATACTACATACTAAGGTATCTGCAAAGTATTGCAGGAATACAAATTGAGGTGTGATTAATCATTTGCGGAAAGTACATAAAGGGCTGCTATAAGAAAATAATTCAAATTGTCTTTGAAAGTAAGTAGAAATATGTCCAACAGAAAAGTGAAGGGCAGGGCATTTTAAATCTGAACAGAAACATAAAAACAGAATGTCAAATGTTAAGAACCATGAGTAGCTGATGCCTATTCAGCAATCTCAAGCACCTATGAATATTCTAGAACCAAGGTGAAATGCCACATACGACACATAGGAAAAGAGGAAGGTAGCTAGCATGAGCTCTTAAGAGGGTATTTCAGAACAGTTTAGGCTACTGGAAGGATTATATGAGATAATGAATAAAAAAAAAAATTTAAAATAGTGACCGGAGCCGGGCGTGGTGGCGCACGCTTGTAATCCCAGCATTCGGGAGGCTGAGACCGGAGGATCCGGGTTCGCGGCCAGCCTCAGCTACCTAGTGAGGCACTCCGCAACTTAGTGAGACCCAGTTTCGAAATAAAGAGTAAAAAATAGGGCTGGGGGTGTAGCTCGGAGGTAGAATGCCCCTGAGTTCAATCCCCAGTAC
>PVLC010046786.1:0-11266 GCA_004027655.1 Graphiurus murinus | reverse complement strand
TGTGTGTGTGTGTGTGTGTGTGTGTGTGTGTGTGTGTGTGTGTAAGAGAGAGAACAACTGGAAACAAAGCCAAATGCCTTCAATCAGTTTCCCCAGCAGCAGGCTTAGCCAAGAACGGTTTAGGGTTATACTGTGATAAACTGCAACAGAATCGCTGTGTCTTGGGAGGGAACTAATTCAAGACTGGGCAGCTTGTGCTGTAGGGAGTGGGGTGTGTAGTCACTCACACAGGGTCTGAGACCAAACTGCCTGTTTGAATTCCAATATTTTTCCTTGATAGTTCTGTTTTCTTGGATGAATTACTTAACCTTGACAAGTTTCGGTTCTCCCCATTTGCAAATCAGGGATAATAAAAGACCTCACATTGTAGAGTTGTTGCAAGGATTAAATGAATTTAAACAGATTAAATGTTCAGAATAGTGAATGGCACATAATTAGTATTCGACAGATGTCAAGTTAATTATTGTCCTCTCTCCCAGTGAAAGTCCCAGGTAACTAGAAATGCTGACCTCATGATCAGGATTCTCAGTGGGAATGACATCACTTCCAGAAAGAGTCTGGGAAAGTTACAAGTGCGCTTTTCTTAGCTGTCACAGTGATTGGCAGGACTGCCAGCATTTTGTCGGTAAAGCTAGGGTTAAATACTGCATTTTCTATGATCATAGTGGAGAATTGGCACAAGTCCTTCATGTATCCTTCCAGTCTTCATGTAAGTAACAAAGTAAAACACACTACTTGTGATTATGTGAACCTGGAGCTGAATTCCACTATGCATAGAAACACAAAGCTTTTTTGTTCTTTTCTTTTGCAGTGCTGGGGATCTTATGCAGGGCCTCACACATGCTAAGCAAGCGCTCTATCACTAAGTCATACTCCCAGCCCTCAAAGCACTTTGCACGGCTTGAATTCCTTTGAATCTTCCAGGAATACAAATCCCATGTAAATCAAGTGCAGATCAAGCTAAACTTCACATTGTCTGAAACAAACACTCAAAAGAGTTGTTCTGCCGGTGGCAGCATGGTGGCACACTTGTAATCCCAGTACTTGGGAGGCTGAAATAGGAGGATTGCAGGTTTGTGGCCAGCCTTAGCTACCTGGTGAGGCCCTCTACAACCTAGTGAGACTCTGTTTCAAAATAAAGAATAAAAAATAGGGCTGGGGGTGTAGCTCAGAGGTAGAATGCCCCTGGGTTCAATCCCCAGCACCTCAAAATATAAAAATAAAATAAAGAATAAAAATAGGGCTGGGGGTGTAGCTCGGAGGTAGAATACCTCTAGGTTCAAAGAGTTGTTCACACTAAAATTAGGTGGTAAGTCAGCTCTATCAGCCCAGAGCTGTAGCAGATGCAACCACAGTGATCTGTGCACACGTGCAGCTCATGCGAGCACCATCTTCTCAGGTAGGGATACGTGAGCAATTACATAAGCTTCTATTATGAAATTATTTCTCTTGCATTTCTCCTTTACATGATAGTTGCTTTCCTCAGTTGTGCATGTACATGTAACATTATCTGTGAATTTTGTTTCAAGAGAGCAAAAGAATTTGCTAAGAGAGGGATGTTGGACCATAATTGATAGAAGGACATAGGAGCCCACATTTAAAAGGGAATTCATTAAGCTTGGGATGGTGGTGCACATGTGTAATCCCAGTACTTGGGAGGCTGAGGCAGGAGGATTGCAGGTTGGAGACCAGCCTCAATTTAGCAAGACCCTGTTTCTGAATAAAAAATAAAAGCTGGGTATGGTGGCACACACCTGTAATCCCAGGACTTGGGAGGTTAAGGCAGGAGGATCCCAAATTTGAGGACAGCCTCAGTATGTAGTGAGACTCTCATCAACCTACAAAGGAAAAATGAAAAAATAAAATAAGGCTGAGGATGTAACTCAGAGGTCGAATGCCTCTGGGTTCAATCTCCAGTACGAGAGAGAGAGAGAGAGAGAGAATATGAGAATAGAAAATAAAAAGGGCTGGGGGTGTAGCTCGGAGGTAGAAAACCTCTAGATTCAATCCCCAGTACCAAAAAGAAAGCAAAATGGAATTTATTGCAAGACAGTACAAACAAATAAATTCTTTAACTAGTTAAACAGATGTTAAAATGTAAACTGTTGCTGGGCACACAGGCTCATACCTGTAATCCTATTACTTGAGAAGCTGAGACAGGGGGATCTCAGGTTCGCAGCCATAAATATGTTAGATTACATGGCAAAGGTAATTAAGGATGCAGATGGAATTAAGGTTGCTAATGAGCTGACCTTACAGCAGGAATTATCCAAGTGACCCCAGTATAGTCACAAGAGGTCCTAAAAGTAGAAGAGAGAGGCAGAAAAGAGGAAGTTAGGAAAATGTAATTGCCAATGTCAGGCACAGAGAGTGGCAGCACTGCTGGGTTTGAAGACGGATGACGAGCCCAGGGCTATGGCACACACCTGTAACCCCAGCACTTGAGAGGCTAAGACAGGAGGATCACAGGTTAGAGGCCAATTTCGGCAATTTAGCAAGGCCCTCAGCAATTTAGAAAGACTCTGTTTCAAAATAAAAAATAAAAAGGGTTGGCAGTGTAGCTCAGAGGTAGAATTCCCCTGGGCTCCATCGCCAGTACCAAAAAAAAAAAAAAAAATGAAGGGAGCCTCCAGCTAAGGCACATGGGTGGTCCCTTGAAGCAGGGGAAGAGCAAAGAAACAAATTCTGTGACACCTCCAGAAAGGAACACAGTCCTGCTAACCTGATGCATGTAGTCCACTGACTTCAAATCTATAAAAATGTCACATGATAATACATTTGTGTTGTCTAAACTGCTACATTTATAGCAATTTGTTACAGCAGTAATAGAGAACCAGTATACCTGTACATATGCACTAAGAAATACTATTAAATGAAAAACCCAGAGTTCAGAAAGCACACACACACACACACACACACACACACACACACACACACACACATGCATGCCCCACTTGAAATGCCCTGCATTTCAACAGACATGCAGGTAAAGAGTGAGGTTGGTGCTGCAGCAACTCCAAAATGGACAGGGCAGACCAGTGCCCAAGGGTCAGGAGTCCTGGTCTTAAGCCCAGCTCCATAACCAACTTGCTGTATGAAATTCTGAATCTATCATCTTTCTGGGCCTCAAGTTTTCTCATTCTGGTAACAAGTATTTGCAGAGTACCTACTGCTGGCCAGGCTCAGGGCTGGGCTTTCTGCTGTTGAAGAACAAGATCTGTCTTTCATTGTTGTTGTTTTGGTACTGGGGATTGAACCAGGGGCATTCCACCTCTGAGATACATCCCTACCCTTTTTTTATGTTTTGTTTTGAAACAGGGTCCCACTAAGTTGCTGAGGCTGACCTTGAACCTTCAATCCTATCTCAGCTTCCAAGTACTGGGATTACAGGTGTGCGCCACCAAGCCTAGCTTTTATTATTATTTTTTAAGCAGGGTCTTGCTAAGTTACCAGTTTCTGGCTTCAAACTTGCAATCCTCCTTTCTCAGTCTTCCAAGTACTGGGATTATGGACATGCAAATTCCATTTAATTTTAATTCAGTGCTCCCTTGCCCCCTCCCAAACTCAGTATCTTCCAACATTCTCTTTTCTTGGTAGTAGTTAGACATTTTACAATATCAGTACTGCTGTTATATTACATTTAATTGTATATAGAGAGAAAGTTTTATTTTGTTTTGTTCTGTTCTGTTTGAGATAATGAGACCCAGGTTGGGTCTATCTTGCCCAGTTTGGCCTCAAACATGTGAGCTCACATGATTCTCCTACCTAGCCGGGCGTGGTGGCACACACTTGTAATCCCAGTACTTGGGAGGTTGAGACAGGAGGATCCGGGTTTGTTGCCAGCTTCAGCTACTTAGTGAGGCCCTCTGCTATTTAGTGAGATCCTGTTTCAAAATGAAGAATAAGCCGGGCATGGTGGCACACGCTTGTAATTTTGCATTTGGGAGGCTGAGACCGGAGGATCCGGGTTCATGACCAGCCTCAGCTACCTAGTGAGGCCTCCACAACTTAGTGAGACCCTGTTTCAAAATAAAGTATAAAAAATAGGACTGGGGGTGTAGCTCAGAGGTAGAATGCCCCTGAGTTCAATCCCCAGTACCGCAAAAAAACAAAACAAAAAAAAAACATGATTCCCCTACCTTAGCCTCCCTAGTAGCTGGGACTACAAGGTGTGCACCACTGAGTGACTTCATTTTAAGACAAATTTGGGGTTCTTAATAATCAGGGAAACAATCTTAAGGGGGAAAAGCAGGAAGAAGATCAAATTTTAAGGAATGAAGAAACCAAATTAAGCTAAGAAGCAAAATGCAATTAAGATGGACAGAATTAGGAAGATTGAAAAACAATACCAAAACAGATCAAAAATAAATACAAAAGAAAAAATGAAGGAAAACGGCAAGGAGGAAGGAGACAGCTCCTCTTCCCATCTGGAAGCTTTGCTGGGTTTTATTCCTACCCCAGGCCCATAAGCAGAGTGACACCTCTACTCACAGTGCACTTCGGCCCCTTTTGGAAATTGTGCTAAAGATAAATGAGTCGCCGGAGCCGGGTGTGGTGGCACACGCTTATAATCCCAGCCTTTGGGAGGCTGAGACCAGGGGATCCCAGTTTGAGGCCAGCATCAGCTACCTAGTGAGGCACTCCGAAACTTAGAGAGACCCTGTTTCAAAATAAAGAATAAAAAATAGAGCTGGGCGTGGTGGCGCATGCTTGTAATCCCAGCATTCGGGAGGCTGAGACCAGAGGATCCGGGTTTGCGGCCAGCCTCAGCTACCTAGTGAGGCACTCCGAAACTTAGTCAGACTCGGTTTCAAAATAAAGAATAAAAAATAGGGCTAGGGGTGTAGCTCGGAGGTAGAACGCCCTTGGGTTCAATCCCTAGTACCGCAAAAAAAAAAAAAAAAGAAAGAAAATGAGTCACAAAGTTCAATAGACCTCTGATGCCCCCTGCCGGTCTTTGAGCCAAATGCTCTATCACTGAGCTACATTCCCAAACCTTTTTTTTTCTTCTGTGAAATTAAAACTGTTCTAAAAAATAAAGTCTATAAATTAAGAAAATGAAATATAACTTGCCTATGACAAAATATATATCAAAATATAGGGAGTTCTGGGATATGGTGGCAGCAACACAGATATTTAATTTCTCTGAATCCTCACATAAAAAGACAAGCAACTTTCTGTGTTCTGAATGTCCTTGCTGGGTGCAGCGGCACAGGCCCCTGTAATTCCAGTATTTAGGAGGCTGAGAAAGGAGGATCACAGGTTTAAAACCAGCCTCAGCAACTTAGTGAGACCCTTAGCAACCTGCAAGACCCTGTTTCAAAAACAAAACAAAAAGAGAGAAGGAAAGAAAGGGTCTGGGGATGTAGCTTGAAGGTAGAATGCCCCTTGGTTCAATCTCTCTCTCTTTTTTTAAATTAATTTATTTATTTTTTCAGCACGGATTTTTTATACATTTCTTGAGTACAACAGGGTTACATAGACATTTATGACATATCAATCATTGTCAGATCGCGAATAGCACCATTTCTTCGTTTTACATGTATAGCCCACATTCTTAACATAGCCTGGTAAAGCAAACTTTCTAGAGTCATAAAACCATACCTTGGTTCAATCTCTAGTATCACACACACACACACAGAGAATAGTCTGGTCTTTGGAGGGTGATTAGGTGCTGAGAATGAGATTGTGTCCTCATAAAAGAGACAGCCTGCTTCCCACCCTGACACCGAACAGGCAGCCTGTTTCAAAGCTGACATTTTCCCTCCTTTGTCCTTCCCCTTTCCTTCACCTCCTGTTAACGAATAAAATATTCTTATCTGTTTACAGGGGACCTGGCTCTGTGGGCCTGAACTAACTCAAGGAAGACTCAGACATGAACTATGTCCCTTCTCATAAGACCCCGGGGTGACTTGGAAGAACTAATTCTTAAAAGAAACTGGATTCCTTTGTTTGGGGAGAATCCAGCCTTGTTCCTGAACTCTTAAGTTCACTGGTTTCTCCAGTTTGCTAGAAAATCAATAAATTTCCTTTTCCTTCCTCCCAAAGGCTCGTCCCAATTATTAGCTTTGCCTTTGGGGGCATGTGCAGGGCCTCGGTGACACTTGCACAGTGTGAGGCACATCGAAGGTGCCTCATGAGGAACAGAAACTCGCAGACACCCAATCTACTGGCGCCTCGATCCTGGACTTCCCAGCCTGCAGAACTCTGGGAAGTGAACCTCTGTTGCATATAAATTGCCCAGCCTAAGCTTTTTTCTAGCAGCCCAAATGAACTAAGATACAACTAGATATCAAAACCCAAACCTATGGTATACAGTGGGTAATTTTCAATTCCTAATGACATTACACTAAAACAACACCAAAACTCCCTCTCCCTCTAGCAGAGGGTATTCCACAGAGCTAGAAAAGCCTTCTTACCTCGTTCTGGAAAACTACTTTCATGTAAAAGCAGAGTAATAGAAAAGGATTGTTATAATTTTGGGGGGGGGGGGCGGTAATGGGGATTGAGCCCAGGGGTGTTCTATCTCTGAGCTACAACCCAGTCCTATTTTACTTTTTAGTTTGAAAACAGGGTCTCACTAAGTTACTGAGACTGTCCTCAAAATCACGATCCTCCTATCTCAGCCTCCCAAGTACTGGGATTACAGGCATATGCCACCACGCCCAGCTGATTGTTATAATTTTTTTTTTGTGTGTGTGTGGTTCTGGGGATTGAACCCAGGGCATTCTACCTCTGAGCTACACCCCCAGTCCTATTTTTTTATTCTTTTTTTTTATTATGAAATAGGGTCTCACTAAGTTATGGAGCGCCTAAGTAGCTGAGGCTGCAAATCTGGATCCTCCCATCTCAGCCTCCCAAGTACTGGGATTACAAGCGTGCGCCACCACACCTGGCTTGTTATAATTTTTAAAGAGCAAGGAACAGAAGAACATATCTACAAATAATAAAGCATGCCACTGAATAGGTAAATACAATAACCTATTATTTCAAAATGAACTTAAAGACATAATGAATATGATTTAAGTTTGTTTTGTTTTGTGGGGTTTGGTTTTGGTTTGGTTTTGGTTTTTTTGGTGGTACTGGGGATTAAACCCAGAGGTATTCTACCTTCAAGCTACACTCTCAGCCCAATTTTATTTCTTACTTGGAGACAAGGTCTCAGTGGGTTGCTGAGGGTCTCACTAAATTGTTGAGGCTGTCCTGGAACCTGTGATTCTCCTGTTTCAGCCTCCCAAGTACTGGGACTATAGACATATGCCACCACACTTGGCTTTGATATAAATCTTAAGAACACAGCTCAATGCTTTTATACAGATTGATGTATCCATGTGGGCTCCTTCTAAGGACTAACACCACCCCTTCCAAAGGTTAAAAAAAAACATTTTGATTGCTATCATTTTACGTTTGGCTTATTTCTTTTTTCTTTTTTGGAATTGGGGATTGAATCCAGGGGCATTTTACCTCTGAACTGTACCCCCATTCTTATTTTTTATTCTTTATTTTGAAATGGGTCTCACTAAGTTGCAGAGGGTCTCACTAAGTTGCAGAGGGCCTCACTAAGTAGCTGAGGCTGGCCTCGAACCTGTGATCCTCCTGTCTCAGCCTTGTGTGCCACTACGCCCAGCTCTAAATGGAGCTTAAATGTACTCTTGTGCACCTGGATTTTTTTCTCTGAACATTCGTTTGTGAGATTCAAGCAAGATGCCGTGTGGGGTAGAGCTTTTGGAGTTTGTTTTTGGTGCTGGGGTTTGAACCCAGGGGCATTCTACCTCTAAGCTACACCCCAGCCCTCATATATGTATATGGCTTCATATACATATATGGCCCTAATGTGTGTGTGTGTGTGTGTGTGTATACTTTTTTTTGTGTGTGGTGGTACTGGAGATTGAGCCCAAGGGCATTCTACCTCCAAGCTACACCCTCGGCCCTATTTTTTACTTTTTTTTTTTTTTTCGGTACTGGAGATGGAACCCAGGGGCATTCTACCTCCGAGTCACACCTCCAGCCCTATTTTTTATTCTTTATTTTGAATCAGGGTCTCACTAAGTTGCAGAGGGCCTCACTAGGTAGCTGAGGCTGGCTGTGAACCCAGATCCTCTAGTCTCAGCCTCCCAGGTCCTGGGATTATAGGTATGCACCACCATACGTGGCTATGTGTCTATAATCCATCTGAAACTGATTTTTGTGCACGGCATGAGCTAGGGCCTGTGCTGGTATTGAAAAATTGCTCCGATATTGGTTTCCAAAAAAAAAGTAAAAGGCAGTCAGAGTCTGTGTGCTGCATAGGCACTCAGGCAGGGCAGTGAGGGTGTGGCAGCCGTTACACTGCAGAGCTCCCTTCTCTCTCTGCCCTTTGTTCTAATGATAAACCCACAGTAAGAATGTAAAGGCAATTACAGCCTTAACCCTAGAAGCATGTAGAGACCTAGGAGCATCCTAAAGGTAATGAAAGCCTGTAACCCTACAAATATATGAAAACAATTAAAAGCCCTAAGATCTCAGTGACTCTGCCTGGCTGTAAAGATAGCAAGGGCCTTATGCCTTGCTCTTAGAGGTTACACACAGCTACACTGGCTGTAATCAGGGTCTCTGTTTCCCTCCTATTCTTTGTGACCCGGTGTCAGCCTGAGAAACAAACTCTGTGCTGCTTGGGGGCAACCAATTCAACCCAATGAATTATAAGTAGAAACAAGGTAGATTATTGACTCCAACACTTAGTGCACTGTCCGGAGACAAAGAGGCACATCTTGGCTAAGAAATTAGTTACTAGCCTGTTGCCTTTGTAATGCTGGTAAGAACATACCAATAAGAAAACCTATATTTAAGGGCCAGGGTTGGAGAGGGGGGGACAGAGTTCCATCTTCGGGCTCTCCAGCGTGTCTGCCAGGTACACTGCTCTTCTTCTCTTCCCTTTCTATTTTCTACTGACTTTGTAATAAAGATTTATTGAAGCTACAATGAGCTGCCTGTTAGTTTTAATTTTCCAATTCAACAAATGTAAGTTGAATCGAGGAAAAGAGCCCTCAGTGCCATTTCAACTGTAACAGGGCCAACTCATGTTTCCCCATCAGGTAGCCAATGAACTCACCACTGTTTATTTTTTAGAACCATATTTCCACCAATAAAAGCACATTAAAAAATAAAAACGAACAAACAACGACAACAAAAAACCTTATTTCCTTGCTACCTTACTATTTGCTGTAAACCAGGTCCCTTCTGCAGTGGGTCCACATCTATGTGCTGCTCTGTCCCATTCCATGGCTTTAGCTATCTCGAACCTACAAAACTGAACTCCTCATTCCCCCCCTAAAACCTGCCCATCTGACTGTCTTCCCCACTTGCATTTTGGCACCTCCCTACTTCTTGCTGCTCAGGCCAAAGTCTTTGCTATGATCCTTAAGGACTTTCTCACACTCCACTTGCAATTCATTAGCAAATACCTTTACCTTTACCTCCAAAATATAAACAGAATTACTATCTCCAAGTACCTGGGAGATGGAGACAGGAGGATCACAGGTTCGAGGCCAGCCTCAGCTACTTAGCGAGGCCCACCATGCCAGCTTGCTGTCAACTTTTAACTCTTAATCTCCCCACTTCGTTTGTGCACCTGCAGAAGGTATGTTTGGTCACATATGCTAAAACTCACGCCATAAAAATATAAACTTTATACTCATACTGTGGAAAAGTAAACTTCTCACCCTGAGCTTGTAGTTTGTCTGTATAAAAGTAACCCAAAGTCGCACGCTTGTAATCTCAGTACTTGGGAGGCTGAGACTGGAGGATACGAGTTCGTGACCAGCTTCAGCTACTTAGTGAGGCCCTCTGCAACTTAGTGAGACCCTGTTTCAAAATAAAGAGTAAAAAATAGGACTGGGGGTGTAGCTCAGAGGTAGAATGGCCCTGGGTTCAATCTCCAGTACTGCAAAAAAATAAAAATAAAAAAATAAAAAAAAAATTAACCCATAGTGGCCACTTGGGTTTCTTACTTAGGTATAATCCGGCTGCCAGTAATAAAGACTTTCTATTGGCAACAAACTGATCTTGGTCATCTTTGGTGACCTTGCAACAATAGGAGGATCGCAGCCAGTCTCAGCTACTTAGGCCCTCCACAACTTAGTGAGATCCTGTTTCAAAATAAAGAATAAAACATACGGCTGGGGATGTAGCTCAGAGGTAGAATGCCCCTGGGTTCCATCCCTAGTACCAAAAAAATAATATAATATATATAAAATTAGCCGGGCGTGGTGGCACACACTTGTAATCCCAGCATTTGGGAGGCTGAGACCGGAGGATCCGGGTTTGCAGCCAGCCTCAGTTACCTAGTGAGGCACTCCGCAACTTAGAGAGACTCGGTTTCAAAATAAAGAATAAAAAAAAATAGGGCTGGGGGGTATAGCTCGGAGGTAGAATGCCCCTGAGTTCAACCCCCAGTACCACACACACACACACAAAGATATATATATATATATATATATATATATATATATATATATATATATATATATATAAAATTATTAGCGCATATTAATTGTACAAATTAATGCATTTCTTTGTGACATTTCTATATATACATATAACATGATTTGATTATAGTCACCCTCCCTACTATCTTCTTTTACCCACCCTCCCCTGACCCCTTCTTCTTCTCTAACCAGGCTCCTTGTGCGTACATGTCATCTTTTTATTATTATTACTATTATTATTTTTATTATTATTATTTTATTCATGTGTGTGTGTGTGTGTGTGTGTGTGTGTGTGTGCATGCACACGTTACTGGCAATGAAACCCAGGGGCATTTTACCTCTGAGCTACACTACCAGCCTTATATTATTTTTTAGTTTTGAAACAGGGTCTAAGTTTCAGAGGGCCTCACTAAGCTACTGAGGCTGGTCTCAAACCTGCAATTCTCCTATCTCTGTCTCCTGTGTACTGGGATTACTAATGTGTGCCACCATGCCCGGCTAATTTAAATTTTTTCTAGATTCCACTCCTGGGAGAAAGCATGCAGTACTTGTCTTTCTGTTTCTGGTTTATTTTGCTTAACATGATGATTGCCAATTCCATTCATTTTTCCTGCAAATGACATGATTTCATTCTTCTTTTTGACTGAATAATACTCCAGTGTGTGTGTGTGTGTGTCTTTATCCATTCACCTGTTGATGGGTCTCTAGGCTGGTTTCCATTACTTGTCTATTGTGGATGGCTGCGTGGTAGACTTGGGTACCAGGCATCTCTTTTTTTCTTATTTTTATTAATTGGTGCA
>PVLC010046785.1:0-11335 GCA_004027655.1 Graphiurus murinus | reverse complement strand
TATACTGAGAATTGGACCCAGATATATTTTACCACTGAGCTACATCCCTAGCCCTTTTCATTTTTTAAATTTATTTTGAGACAGAGTCTCCCCAAGTTTCTAAGGTTGGCCTGGAACACTTGATCCTCCTGTCTCAACCTCCCAATTTTGGATTACCACCACACCCAGCTATTCTGTTCACTTTCAATGCTGTTGACTTTGCTAATGAAGATATACCCCACAGCTAAAAAAGATGTGTCTGATCCTCCCTTTTACACAGAGCCTCCAAGAACCCAGAGATGTGTTTACATGGCCATTTGTAACTGTAACTTTTCAGAAAAATTTAACTGTTCTTTTCCTTATGACAATGTGCTTTCTCTTCATTTCAATTTTACTTTTGCCACAGACTCAGTACCCCAATATGTATCATTGGAATGACTAAGTGGAAGGTGTAGTTGTATGCATATTTATAAGTTTCATGTATATTTATAAGTGTTCAGGTGCCAGGGTGTGGCACCAACCCCAGGAATGTATCTTCCATCCCTTGTGCCAATGCCTCAGAGGTCATGACACAGTACTGCAAGTTCAGAGGTCACATGGAGACATAAATGTGCCTATGGTGTCCAGTAAAGGGAAAATGTTGCTAGCAAAGGAAAAACAATTTTTATTTCCATAGAAGGAGATTTTTTCCATATCTAGTGATTCTCATATGGCAGAAACCTGACAAATGAGACTCACAATGTGATGGAATTCCCCCTAATTCCAGGAGATCAACAAGTTTTGGTGCTTAAAGATACGTTATGACCTATCAGAAAAATAAATCAACCATACTAGAAAAGTGAGTAAGTTGTCTTTCTATTCAACTTACGGAAAACATTTTTAAATGATGTAGAATGAACAGACTTTCAAAGAATAGGTAGCCAAAGATGTAGGTAAAATGTATTATATAAGGGTACTTATGTTAATTTTTTTTACATTTCTTAATATTTATGAGTCTTTGAATTGACAATTTGTAGATTATTTCTCATTATAACTAAACATTAAAATCATATCCAGATCCAGAAGTAGAGGCAAATGCCTGTAATACCAGTACTTGGGAAACTGAGACAGGAGAATCATAGGTTTGAGGACAGTTTCAGCAACTTAGCAAGGCTCTCAGCAACCTACTGAGATTCTGTTTCAAAATAAAAAAATAAAATAATGCTGTGGGTGTAGCTCAGAGGTAGAATGCCCCTGAGTTCAATCCCCAGTAGCCCTCCCCCAACCAAATCATATCTATTTTGCATTTGCAGTTTTTAAATTGCATTCCTCAAAGAGAATCCCCAGTACTGTATAAGCTTCAGACTTCACAAAACCTAAATCTTCCACTGCTTATGAGATAACTTTAAAATTCAGAATTATCTCAGACGCTGAATATATTAGACTGAAAGCTGGCACCAAGTCCTTTAATACCCAGGAGGAAAACATTCACAGTTGTAGACATAGATACACTTATACCACAGATGTGGAACAATACAGGGCAGAGTGTGAGGGGCTGAGCCTGGGTCCTCTCTACCTCCCTGACTAGAACTTGTGTCTTCCTCACCATTTATGTTTTCTGAGCTGAATTTCACAAAGTATAGAGCGTGCAGAATCGTTCTCAAAGTCTTGCTTCTGAAACCCTTGGCCAGCCTCAGTCTGTGGTCTCCACATTCCCCAGTGTGGTAATATGACTAAGCTCACATGCTCTCCTAGAGGGACTCCATTTCCACCATGTAATTATTTTCATGTATAATCATGATTTGCTTCATATAATATGAACTTAAAGGCTCTTCTAGGATGGATGAAAAAGGACTTTCTCCATATTTGAAAGGATGATATGGAATGAGTCATATTTTAAATACTATTGTAACTTTTAACAAAACATTAACAACAAAGAGGGCATTTATTTTTAATGTTATGAAATGAATGCAATTTACTTTAAATCAAAATAATGCTAGAAGTAAAAGAGATTTAGTGGTATCCTTTGCTACTGAGGGCATCTGTAATAATTCCAATGTTAAGTATAATATGGCAAACAGAAGAAACTCAAGTATAATTTATCAAGGCAAAATAACAAATGCAAGTAATGTTTTAGTACAATGATGAAATTGTTTAGAAATATTTTCATAATATTAAAATTTATTAGGATTATCATATAGATATAATATATATGCATACACACACATGCACACACATTTATATGTAGTCATTGTTTATCCAGTAATGAGATAAAAGAATATTCCTAACAAAAATTAATTCTTTGTGAATGCATAGAAATTTACACAGTTATATTTTAGATTATTTAACTTTTTTGTATAATACTTAACAATAGGACTCCATTTTTTTCTATCTGGTCATTAAGATTACCTATTTTTACATTGGTATTTTACAGCTCTCATTTTTCTTCCTCCACTCCTCGTCCTCCTTCTTCACCTTCTTCTAAGATCTATTATAACTTATGTTCACATTTGTGGCTTGCAGAGAGAGCCAAAATGTACAGCAAAGAAAAACACCATAAATTCATGATGAAATTCTACTCTGTGTTTTTTATATATTCTCCAGTCTGCAAAGAGCATATTAATGGGGATTTCTAATTTTGTTCTTCAGAATGAAATAGTGTCTGGTTGTTGAATTCCTGAGCTACTAATATATTTTCAAGTCTGACACTATTCATTTTGTATGTTGAAGGATACCTTCTACTTCAGTAAGTCAACTAATATCATGAAAAGCAGTTGTCCCTTTTCTTTTCTTCTCTCTTTTTGGGGTGTATCAGTCCTTTCTTGGACCAAAATAAAGGAAAGTAGAATTTTTTTTAATTTCCCAGATTCTCTGGTCAATGACAGGAAACCTGTCATCTTCTTTCATTATAGTTTTCTTCTTCTTCTTCTTCTTCTTCTTCTTCTTCTTCTTCTTCTTCTTCTTCTTCTGCTTCTGCTTCTGCTTCTGCTTCTGCTTCTGCTTCTGCTTCTGCTTCTGCTTCTGCTTCTGCTTCTCCTTCTCCTCCTTCTCCTTCTTCTTCTTTTTCTTCTTCTTCACTGGAAATTGAGCCAGGGTTGTTCTATCTCCAAGATACACCCCTAGTTCTTTTCTGGAAACAGGGTCTTGCTAAGTTGCTGAGAATCTCAGTAAGTTGCTAACACTAGCCTGGAATCTGCAATCCTCCTGCCTCAGCCTGTACTGGGATTTTATGCATGTGTGCACCATCACACACAGCCTAGTTTCATCTTTTGAATTACAAGTGTGTGTTCCTTCAAATTACTGACTTTCTACATGGCTTAACAATGTGCTGCTAAGTACTTTCACAAATGCCATCTCATTTAATATACGTAACATCCTGCAAAAGATGGAGTATTGTTACTACAAATATTTAGGGCTTAGGGAAATTAAACAAACTGACCAAGGCTGCAGAGATGGCCAGTGACCTAGAAGCATCCCATTATGATATAAGCCATAGAGTGGTAAAGAACACAAAATCCAGATGACACCTCGTTTGGCCGAGCCCTCTGGGTTCTAGGGTCTGCAGCAAATTACATAACTTCACTAAACCTCACTTTTTTTTTACCTATAAAATGGAGTTATGAAGTACCACAAAGGATATTTGTTGATGATTCAAGAAAATGTTTATGAAAATAATTCAAACTTGCAAGAGAAGCAGCAGCCAGCAGTAGCCTCCAGTTTTTTTCTGAACCCAAATCCAGTGCTTTCTATTAAATCATAGACACTCTCCACTAAAATCTTCCTACGTACATGAAATAAAACACAACAGGAAAAAAATACGAACTATACCATGTTTCCCTTCCATGTCCCAAAACTACACAATTAGCATCATATATAATATCCCTGCTGCTTCTGCTTTTAGGTAACTGAGCCCACACTTCAACATCATGCCAAGACTCTTAATTCTATCAAGTACAATTCATCAAGAAAAAAATGTAATATGTAATAATCAAGAGGCATAGCATTTATGTGAGCAAGTGGAGAAAATAGAGAATCTTTGTTTTTAATTACAGATTTCTGTACAGCCGGCTTTGCTGCCTTCCTTAAATGGAAAAAATTTTTAAAAAAGGCTTAATGGAAAACTCATTTCTATAGGTTAAAAATCAAATTTGTGAAGATTTCATTAAGGAAAACCAAAACAACTTTCCATTAAAACTTTCTGGTTTGAAACATAAAGCCTAAAAAATAGTTAGGGGTGGGTGGGAGTATAAGCGGAGCAAAAAGAGCTTTAAAAGTGTTTCTGATAGAAAGAAAGTCTCCAATTGGCTAGGTAGGTTGAACCGTTGTGGGCCTCCCATATGACCTCATGGGATACAGCTCATTAAGCGACTGTATGAAAACATAAGAAAATCATTTTATTCGGGGGATAGCCACTCCAAATTTTCATCATCCTGAGTTAACCACAGCTCTTAATGTCCCATTAGTAGAGGGGAATGTTCAATTCAGAAACCCATAAATGAAGTCTCCAAATGAAGGCCTCCATCCTATTTGGTTTCTGATTCTGGGCAAAAGTTCATACAACTTTATCTACACTAACTATACGTATCTTTCAAAGCACATCCAATTACCATGTAGCTTTCTGAAAGTGAAATGTGTGCAATCTTCTGGAGCAGCCCAGTCTCTTTCATAACCATCAAAAGCAACCAGCTTCACTTGAACTTCTTTTCTATTTCCATCCTCATAGTTCTTCATGGTCCATGCTCTGGGATAGAAATGACATTTATCAAAGACTGGAAGCCCAAGCCAGTGCCATTCACACCCTGTCTAGTTCAGATAAATGGCAAATAGCTTGGGTCATATCTATATTACCTAGATTATCTTGAGGTTTTATTTTTTTTCTCTCAAGAGATTGGTGCTATGACCCAAAAATCAAATTGGGAAATGATATGTTCATTGAAAGCTCTGATTTTTTCCACGTGGAAAATTAGTAAACCTTAAAAATACTTCAGGCAAATGGAAATCACTCTGGTATCCAAACCAATGAAAGAATCAAGATAGGACATATGGTAACCAACACTGAATTTGGTTTTACACTAATAGCCAAACCCCAGAAGGTGGAGACACAGAAGTAATCCACAATTATATGTGTGTGTATATGTGTATGTGTGTACATATCCTAATAAATAGAGCAGAAATCTCTTTAGCAACACAGCCACGATAAGTGATAGGTCAAATGATTTAGCATTTATTTATTTATTATTTTGAAACAAGATCTCATTAAGTTGCAGAGCCTCTCACTAAGTTCCTGACTGGCCTAGAACCTGAGATCCTCCTGTCTCGGCCTCCCAAGTACTGGGATTTTTTCCTTCTTTTTTATTTTTATACACTTTTATCAGTGCATTACAGTCTCACATCATAATGTAAATCATGTTGACAGTGACATACATGCACACAGCACTTGGTGCACACAGCACTTGGTGCACCCCCCCCTGCCTCCCTATCTCTCCCCTTCCCCATACAGAGGACTGAGATTGGTATTAATATTTTCACATATGTACACATAGCGGATGGTAGTAATTCCTTCAATGAACCTCAGGTTTCTCCTCCATTATCTGGAGTCCTCTGGTATCCCAATTACTCCCTAGCTTGCCCATATTAGAGAAAACATATGAACCTTCACTTTCTGTAACTGATTAATCTCACTTAACATAATATTCTCCAGGTCCTTCCTTTTTTTTTGCAAATGACATAATTTTGTTCTTTATCGTTGAGTAGAATTCCATTGTGTGAATATCACATAATTTTGTAATCCGCTCATCTGTTGATGGATACCTAGGTTAGTTCCATAATTTGGATATTGTGAATTGTGCTACGATGAACATGGTATGCATATACTACTGTAGTTCTCTGGTTTCAGCCCCTTTGGAAAGATACCCAGGAGTGGTATAGCTGGATCATATGGTAGACTCATTCCCCAAGTACTGGGATTTCAAATATGCACCACTAAGCCCAGCTATGATTTCACTTTTAGAACTGAAAATCTAGGGATATTTTTAAGAGGTACCCTCATGGGAAATATTGATTTTAACTCCTTCTCTATTAATATGAAATATATTACAGGGGCTGAAAAAATAAGATGTTTTCTATAAATGCTTATATCATGTTGATTTTTTAAAATGTTATTACAACATCTCAGTATCTTTCTAAAAGAATTGAAGTCAGAATACTCTAGTGATACATGCATATCCATATTTATAGAGGCATAATTCACAATAGCCAAATTATGAATCAGTCTAGGTAGGTGTCTGTCAACAGACAAAGGGACAACAAAAAACTGTGGTGTGTGCATGTGTGTGTGTGTGTGTGTGTGTGTGTACATAGACACACACCATGGAATTTTCCTCAGCCATAAAGAGCAACAAAATTATGTCATTTGCAGGGAAATGGATGGAATTAGAGTGCTGGGTGAGACCAGCCAGTCAGAAAGTGAAAGGCGGTAAGTTTTCTCTCATGTGGAAACTAGAGAGAAAGTAGAAAGCCAAAAGGACTTTAGGTAATTGAGGAGAGTGACCAATAGAATTTCAGAAGGGGGCTAGACAGAAGATGGTGGGGAGGGAGAAAAGAAGAACTGATGGAAGAAACATTTCAGATTATGTCATGCTCATGTCTGAAGGCATCACTATCATGTATGGCGAGGGGTGGGTAACAGGGTGGGACTGAAGGGGAACACACCAAGACCCCTGTGTATGTTTGTTTGTTTGACTTTGAACCTCACTAAGATGTATAATTACAATGCATCAATAAAGGCATACACATGTGACTAAATGACACTGACTTTTTCATTCAACTGGGGGAGCTCTGGGACAATATTTTTAATGTATTAAGGATGTGGTCAAATCTTAAGTGCTTGGTTGGATAAAGTCACATTTGAGAGATATATAAGTCTTTTTTGTTGTTGTTGTTTTGAAGGGAGGGTACTAGAAATTGAGATCAGGGTCATTCTACCTCGGAGCTACACTCTTAGCACTATTTTATTTTGAAACAGGGTCTCATTAAGTTGTTAAAGCTGGCCTCCAGCCTGTCTCAGCCTCCCAAGTGCTGGGATTACAAGCATGTGACAATATGCTCTGCTGAGAGATATGTAGGTCTTGAAATGTATAATAGAGACCAAGGGCAAGTAAAAATCTTAAGTGCATCTCCTGCTGCCCTTAAAGGTGTCAACTTCCTTTGTTCACCTGCAATGCTAGTTCATCCTCTTCTCTTTTCTTCTATAAACTCCTGCCCCCTAATATGCTCCATTGACTCAGGCAGCACCCCTGAAATCATTTCCCCCACTACTGCTACCTTCAAACATGTCAGATATGAAAATTTCAATTCTCCAATTAAAACTCTTCAGCAGATCCCACTGACACGTGGAGAATAAAATCCTATCTAGGCTCTTGGCCTTAAAAAGCACATCTTTGGTGATTTCCAATTTTATCAAATATATTTATCTTTCCTATACTCTCTACACACCACCCTCCCATAACAAAAAACAGTTCTTTGCTTAAATACACTAAGCTAATTCAATCTCTGTCTTCACAACTCGCCATCTTCTCTCTCTTGGGGACAAGTCCTGCCATTCCTTAGACAACTTGTGCCTTTTGTATGCTTGGGGATCAGCTATTGCACAGAAGTATGACAACTCAGTGCACATTGTTTTATAAGATTCCCCTCTTTGCTTCGTTCTGTCCAGTCTCTCCTCTGGATATCCTACGCCTTCCCTGCTTTTTCATTATCACTTATGTTCATCCCTCAGTATTTTAATTATCTTAATGCCTTCCCAGGTTTGAGTGCTTTTATTAGAGTTGAAAATCTTAGCAAGAAGTAGTTTTAGCTACAATATCTTATAAATTCCATACCTATATTTTAGTCATGTTGCTTGGACTAATATGAATACCCCCAACTAGGGATCTTTTGGCTCCCTAATTTATATGTGTGCAATTGTGTCATTAGGTGATCTTTTTTCTCATTTGTTTGCATATTTAAGATTAAAAAGTTATTTTGGGTTCCACACATGGCTGACCAAAGATGCTCTTCTTAAGAGAGGGTCAGGATTTACATGGGATCTGTGATAAGATGGCCAGGAGTCCTCTTAAATATTTTAGAATCAGGTGCAATGTATTAGGTATAATCCATCATAGTTTCTTTCATTTAAAAGAAATCAACCACTGAGTGGAGAAAAATGTTAAGAATAGTATGATTTTATGGAGTCTCTGTTTTTGTCACAAAAGTACAAGATTCTATGTATATGAAAGGAATAGAAATTATATTTTATCAAACCATCACCATTCTATAAGCAAGTACAAATGCACATGTAAAAGTCCATCAGCAGAGTTACTCTTTTCTTTCTTTTGTTTTTAGGGAGACTGGGTCTCCCCAAATTGCTAAAGCTGGCCTTCAGTTTGCCATCCTTCTACCTGAGCCTTCTAAATACCTGGGATTCCAGGCATTTGCCAGCACACACAACTCATGAATTATTTTTAAAAATATTTTTTTCAAGAAGAGAATTTTCTTCATAACTGTCAAATACAAGCACTCAAAAATATAAGCAAGCTGAAGCAATCTGATATTTCCACTATACTTCAATATTGTCTTTATTATTCAATAAATCTCTTCTTAATTCAACAATCTTGGTGCTGGAATGACAACGACAACATGTGGGTGTGTTTTACAAAAGAAAGGTGTAGTATAAGCAAACAACAAGAAATACAACAAACAAACAAAAACAAGAAAAGATGTCGACTTGGTCAGTAGATCTAACACTTCGTATGATTTATTTCTGAGATATTTCTTTGCAGGATTTACCAGTCCATGTAATCTTGCTTCAGTATCCCACTACCTAAATTCACAGATTCATAACATGTTGTATTATCCGGTAAGACAGGCCAACTCTCCCTTTTTATTTTTATCTTTTCTGATTTAAAAAACTTAATTAGATCTGAACAAGAAGCAGGCACTGCTGGTGGTCTTGTATCTAGAGGATTATATAGTTAAGTGTAAACCTTTTAAGTGTTTTATCTTCTCAAATATGTATATATATCTATATATATATACATATATGTATGTATATACATGTATTTATATATATATGATTTCTTTGAAATCTTCTAGATTTTTGAAATATAGAGTATGCAAGATTATCAAGAGTCATCCTATTGTGCAATAGTACTCCAAAGCTTAGTTTCCCCTTTTTAAACTGTGGTGACTGCATCTTGTATGGTCTTTCTCCTTCTTCATTACATGCCTGATGACCACAGAATTGAGTGATGGCTTCCTTGTTATTTAAATATCACAAATACTGGTCTACAAGTCAAAGAAAGAGACAGGGTTTGAAAAGTAAAGGGGAAAAAGTGAAATAATTTCCTTTTTATTAGTCACAGTGTCCATTTATTGTTTTTTTTTAAAAAAATCCAATTCCTTAGAGCCAGAGGAATACATAAATGGTAGAGCACATGCTTAACATGTATGAAGTCCTGGGTTCTATACCACCACTGGAAACAAACAACAGCAGCAAAAATCCAACTCTTTAATAACAAAACTAGTTTCAAGTCTATCAATATGTTACCTTCCGTTTTAATTTTTAGGACTGTTAGAAGTTTTCAAATTTTCTATGATTAATTTGTCATGGGTAAATTGAGAAAATTTTAATAATGACCTATTTTCTTGATCCCCAAAGTCCTATTTGGCTACCTGATCTTATTATAAAGGTTTGTCAAAATTCACAAGGGACTGTGTCATGTTAAAGGCAAAGAAGCAAGGCAGATTATTCACAATATGTCAACAGAGGGAAGAGCAAAGTGAACTTTTTTTGGAAAGACATTTATTACAGTCCCTTAGAATGACAAATCTAGGTACTTTCAACCTACTCAGTTTTGCTTATATATGCCCAGGAAACACTATAAGAATTGTATAAAATGTTTTGTGCAGGAAAAATAATTTTGGAATATGATTATATATAATGTGTACTGCAAAAGTTTGAAGTCTAGTTTGTTTTATTTGTTTTTTTTTTTTTTTTAATATAAACTCAGGTATTATCCTCCACTTCCAGGATTATTCTGCTTCTGGGCAAGTGTGAGTAGCACTGAACTTGCAAACCCACTTCTTCAGGGTCTTATTTCTCATGCTCAATTTGCTGATGTTGAAATGTCTCATATTCTACTGGGCACAAATATTCTAAACATTACTCACAGAAATTAAAGGAAAGTGGACCATATTGGAATGGAATTATTCATTCAATTCAATGCAGTCTAACTTGGCTAATTCCATGCGGGAGTCTTAAGTTTAAATAAACTTTCCATGGCAATCTATTTTCTGAAGACTTTTGCTTTGTTTGAATTCTTTTATAGGAGAACATTTCCCCTGCATATGTTTATTCTCACAGACAAATACAGGAAAAAGCCCACTTGCTCTTCTTGACCTTTCTGCTTAGCAACTATTACTTTTCTTAGCTCAAAGGTAATTCTTTATTCAAGAGGGCCTTATTTAGAACACATGATAGGCATTCCGAGTTTTCCAGTAGCCTCTGAACATTACAGAGTATTTATTTACATTGTATAAAATTAGAGGAAATGAAGGGGTATGCATTGGAACTAGAAGCAATAGACTCCTCTTTATGGTGAGATTTCAGTCAATGCCTCTTTAGGGGGGAGGAGGAGAAAAGAACTCAGATTACAGACATTTTAAATACTATAGATTTTTGTTACCTAACAATGAAATATATTATTCTGCTTCCTAAATAAGGTCTGGTCTATGAATTATGGGCAATTTCTAAGAGTACATTTTGATTACTGCTTTAGCAAACTAAGACGCACAGAGTCATCTATGTCAACTTGGCCCATAGAAAAACTACTTTAGGGAAAAATATTTTAAAAAGAACTTGAATACATCCAAGAGCATATCTAAATTAATAGAAGCTCATATATTTGCACACAGGTCATTAATAAAAGACATTGGATCATGATCAATTTGCGTCTTAGACAATACAAATGAAATGTATACCAGATTGATTTGGGTTAAAACAGACCATATCCCTTGTACTTTCCATTGCTTAAAAAGTACTAATGCTAGCTAGAAATGCTGGTGCATATGGAAGTCCCAGACACTGAAGAGGCTGAGGCAAGAGGGTCATTTGAAGCCAGGTGCAGTGATACACAAATGTGATCCCAGTACTGGGTAGGCTGAGATAGGAGAATCATAGGTTCGAGGTCAACCTCAGCAACTTAGTGAGCCATTGTTTCAAAATTAATAAATTAAAGGAGATCAGGGTATAGCTCAGACATAGAATGTCCTGGATTCAATGACCGGCACCTCAAAAGTAAAGAAAGTAGTTTGAGTCAGGAAAAAAAATACTGTAACA
>PVLC010046784.1:0-12005 GCA_004027655.1 Graphiurus murinus | reverse complement strand
GGTGGAGGAGAGTCTTCCTCTGCCAATAGTTGGACAAGCTGGCCTGGGGGACTCAGGCCGTGCTGGGGTGCCATGCTGGGAGTGGGCGTCCTCTCTCCAGGTCCGCACAGAGGAACAGCAGCCAGGCTCTGTCTATTCTGCTCTGTGGTGCGCAGGTAAACACTGGCAGGTTCTCGACAGGACACTCATCTGCGATGGTCGGCAGAAGGGGGGGCCGGGCTACGTCTTGGCTCCTTAGGTCTCCAAGGTGGAGCCGCAGGCAGGCTCTGTTTCCTCCTCTCTGAGCTGAGCTGGTGAATGATGGGCAGGCTCTGGATGGGCGAGCTCTCAGTGGGCAGGGTCCCGGTGGGCAGGCTGTTGGCACTCTCCTCCAGGCTGGGCAGTGAAGTGGCAGGCGGGCTGCCACTGCTCCCCCCACACTGTCCAGGGGAACGGCTGGCTGGCAGGCTGTGTCTCTGCGCCCCGGGTTTCTGTGCTGTGTCCTACTTACTAGATGTTTATTTCAATGGCCTGCTGTAGCTGGAGACACCTTAGTACAGAACATTCTGGGGCACTTCTGCTCGCCTTTCCCTTTATCTTCTTGGGTGGATCCAGGGCGAATCTTCGGGGCCATCAGGCAATGCAGCAGGCTCTCATGATCCTGCCCAGAATTCTCCGGCCAACCCCCCTCCAGCTCCGGGTGCTGTCAGGGGCGGTGGCCTCGAGGTCGTGCTGCAGTGCCATGCCGGGAGTGGGCGTCCTCTAGTTGGGGCTGCACAGGCTCTGTTTACTTTGCTCCGGGAGGGTGGATGTAAAACACCAGCAGGTTGTCTGCACTCTCCTCTGTGACGGTGGGCAGAAGGGGGGCCGGGCCCTGTCTTCCATCTCTATGTCCCCAATGTGAAGGAGCAGGTGGGCTCTCTGTTCTCCCCTCCAGGCTGAGCTGGTGGACAATGGCCAGGTTGTCGATGGGCAGGCTCTGGATGGGCAGGCGGATGACACTCTCCTGCAGGCTGGGCAGTGGAACAGCAGGCGGGCTGTCACTGCTCCCCCACGCACTGCCCAGGGGAACGGCTGGCAGGCTGTGTCTTCTCTTCCCCTTCTGCCCTGCCCCTGAATCCTCCTCGCCCAGGGAATACCCAGAGAGCAAGAGGCTGGTGGGCCAGGCAGGCTCGCTAGCTCTCCACACTGGGCGAGGAGTGAAGGCCAAAGGATCTTCTGGGGTTGGAGGTGGCACGACGCCCCGATGGTGTTTCCTCGTAACCTGGGGTGCACCCTGGCTCACCCTGTGTTCAGTCATCCAGTAGGTGGCCTTCAGATGGTTGAAGAATCTGTTGGACACAGACAGCCAGGTGAGGTGTGGGTTATACCCCAGGCAGCGCATGATCATGAGAACCAGCTGGTTAGGCCGTTTGGGGAGCGGCGCGGGAGGAGGAGGAGGTGGTATGTGTCCGCCCTGGATCAGCCACGGGTGCCCCAGAATGTCTTCGGCCGTCGGCCTCTGGGCCGGGTCTACTGTGAGCAGCTGCCTGATGATGTCTTGTGGCTGGGTGGAAAGGCGAGTGGGCGCCGTGTAGCTTCCCCGCACGACCTGCTCCTTCAGCTCCTCGTAGGTGGTACCAATAAAGGGGAGAGTCTCTGTTAACATGAAGTAGAGGAGCCACGGCTTCTTCTCATAGGACTCAGGGGCGCAGAACTGGAGAGTGCCACAAAAAGACTTGAGCTGCTGCCCGGCCGTGATCTTGCGGCTCAGCCCGAAATCGATGACTTTTACGTTCCCCTCGTGGTCCAGCAGGATGTTGGCCGGCTTCAGGTCCCTGTGGACGACGCCCTTCTGGTGGCAATAGTGCACCGCCCACAGGATCTGCCTGAACAGCCGCCGGGCCTCCTCCTCCTCCACGCCGATGGGCAGCGTTCCCCCGCTCACGAACTCCATGATCATGCATACGTAGTTTGGTGTCTCCACAATTTCCAAGAGCTGGACCACGTGCTGATGTTCCACCGTCTCATTATGTGGGGAGCCAGTGCCTTGATCTTTCTAGCACCTCTGTCCCTGTGAGGATGTGGCAGGCCAGGTAGATGTGCCCGAATGTGCCCTGGCCTATTTCCCCCACGATGGTGTAATGGCCCTTGAGGGCCTCCTCACAGGGAAAGTTAGAGACGCTCGGCTTCGTCTCTGAACTCATTGAGTCCCCAGAAGATAACAAATTGTCCACAATCCAAAAATCTTAGTCACAGTCCAAAGCCAAAGGTCAACGTCCAAAAGTTCAAGCCAATAGGAAGCAAAGTCACAGATCCGCTACAGTCCTACAGGTCACCACGTGAGGCTCCCAGTGAGCAGCTGCCTGATGATGTCTTGTGCCTGAATGGAAAGGTGAGTGGGCGCCGCGTAGCTTCCCCGCACGACCTGCTCCTTCAGCTCCTCGTAGGTGGTACCAACAAAGAGGAGAGTCTCTGTCAACATAAGGTAGAGGACACCCAGGCCCCAGATGTCCACCTCGGGGCCATACGGTTTCTTCTGGTAGGACTCAGGGGCGCAGAACTGGAGAGTGCCACAAAAAGACTTGAGCTGCTGCCCTGCCGTGACCTTGCAGCTCAGCCCGAAATCGATGACTTTTACGTTCCCCTCGTGGTCCAGCAGGATGTTGGCCGGCTTCAGTTCCCTGTGGACGACGCCCTCCTGGTGGCAATAGTGCACTGCCCACAGGATCTGCCTGAACAGCCGCCGGGCCTCCTCCTCCTCTATGCCGATGGGCAGCGTTCCCCAGCTCACGAACTCCATAATCATAAAGATGTAGTTTGGTGTCTCCACAATTTCCAAGAGCTGGACCACATGCTGATGTTCCACCGTCCTCATTATATGGGGAGCCAGTGCCTTGATTTTTCCAGCACTTTTATAGCCACCTCCGTCCCTGTGAGGATGTGGCAGGCCAGGTAGATGTGCCCAAATGTGCCCTGGCCTATTTCCCCCACGATGGTGTAATGGCCCTTGAGGGCCTCCTCACAGGGAAAGTTAGAGACGCCCGGCTTCGTCTCCGAACTCATTGAGTCCCCAGAAGATAACAAATTGTCCACAATCCAAAAATCTTAGTCCAAAGCCAAAGCCAAAGTCAATGTCCAAAAGTTCAAGCCAATAATATGATGTAGTCTCGGATCTGCTGCAGTCCTACAGGTCACCACGTGAGGCTCCCAGTGAGCAGCTGCCTGATGATGTCTTGTGCCTGGGTGGAAAGGCGAGTGGGCGCCGTGTAGCTTCCCTGCACAACCTGCTCCTTCAGCTCCTCGTAGGTGGTACCAATAAAGGAGAGAATCTCTGTCAACATAAGGTAGAGGAGGACGCCCAGGCCCCAGATGTCCACCTCAGGGCCATACGGTTTCTTCTGGTAGGACTCAGGGGCGCAGAACTGGAGAGTGCCACAAAAAGACTTGAGCTGCTGCCCGGTGCTGACCTTGCGGCTCAGCCCGAAATCGATGACTTTTACGTTCCCCTCGTGGTCCAGCAGGATGTTGGCCGGCTTCAGGTCCCTGTGGACGACGCCCTTCTGGTGGCAATAGTGCACCGCCCACAGGATCTGCCTGAACAGCCGCCGGGCCTCCTCCTCCTCCACGCCGATGGGCAGCGTTCCCCCGCTCACGAACTCCATAATCATCCAGATGTAATTTGGTGTCTCCACAATTTCCAAGAGCTGGACCACGTGCTGATGTTCCACCGTCCTCATTATGTCCAGCTCCGACATAATGAGGGGGAGCCAGTGCCTTGATTTTTCTAGCACTTTTATAGCCACCTCCGTCCCTGTGAGGATTGGCAGGCCAGGTAGATGTGCCCAAATGTGCCCTGGCCTATTTCCCCCATGATGGTGTAATGACCCTTGAGGGCCTCCTCACAGGGAAAGTTAGAGACGCCCGGCTTCGTCTCCGAACTCATTATTCCCCAGAAGATAAATTGTCCACAATCCAAAAATCTTAGTCACAGTCCAAAGCCAAAGGTCAACGTCCAAAAGTTCAAGCCAATAAGAAGCAAAGTCACAGATCCGCTACAGTCCTACAGGTCACCACGTGAGGCTCCCAGTGAGCAGCTGCCTGATAATATCTTGTGCCTGAATGGAAAGGCGAGTGGGCGCCGCGTAGCTTCCCTGCACAACCTGCTCCTTCAGCTCCTCGTAGGTGGTACCAATAAAGGAGAGAATCTCTGTCAACATATGGTAGAGGAGGACGCCCAGGCCCCAGATGTCCACCTCAGGGCCATACGGTTTCTTCTGGTAGGACTCAGGGGCGCAGAACTGGAGAGTGCCACAAAAAGACTTGAGCTCCTGCCCGGCGGTGACCTTGCAGCTCAGCCCGAAATTGATGATTTTTATGTTCTCTTCATGGTCCAGCAGGATGTTGGCTGGGCAAATACCCAGCTGCGGCCAGGTCTTTATATAGCCTGTACTTGAGACTCCTCCATAGTAGCTCTTTGTGAGGGCACAGCTAGACATGGCCCAATCATGGCTAGGCATGGCCTGCTGGGGCTGTCTTCGCTTTAGGCTTCCAAGACCTTTTCTGCTTTAGTAAAAACAATAAGAAAAACTCTAGAAGCTTCTTTGCTTCCATGGGCTATGGAGACTAACTTGTTTAGAAATTAAAATTTGTCGGGTGCTTCAGTGGTTTTTTCAATTGAAGTAAAAACAATTTGTAAGTTTTTTCTTTTGAAGACCTCATCATAAGCTGGGTGTGGTGGCTCACACCTGTAATCTCAGTACTTGAGAGGCTGAAACAGGAGGATCACAGTTTCGACAACAGCTTCAGTAAGTAGTGAGACTCTCATCAACCTACTGATATCCTGTATGAACATAAAAATTTAAAAATAGGGCTGGAGCCGGGCGTGGTGGCACATGCTTGTAATCCCAGTATTCGGGAGGCTGAGACTGGAGGATCCGGGTTTGCAGTCAGTCTCAGCTACCTAGTGAAGCACTCCACAACTTAATAAGACCCGGTTTCAAAATAGAGAATGAGCCGGGCGTGGTGGCGCACGCTTGTAATCCCAGCATTCGGGAGGCTGAGACCGGAGGATCCGGGTTCGCGGCCAGCCTCAGATACCTAAGTGAGGCACTCCGCAACTTAGTGAGACCCTGTTTCAAAATAAGGAATAAAAAATAGGGCTGGGGGTATAGCTCGGAGGTAGAATGCCCCGGAGTTCAACCCCCAGTACCGCAAAAAAAAAAAAAAAAAAAAAAAAAAATAGAGAATGAAAAATAGGGCTGGGGGTATAGCTCGGAGGTAGAACGTCCCTGAGTTCAATCTCCAGTACCGCAAAAAAAAAAATAGGGCTGGGGTTGTAGCTTGGAGGTAGAATGCCCCTGGCTTGGATCCCCAGCACCACACACACGCACGCACGCACGCACGCACGCGCGCGCACACACACACACACACACACACACACAATGCTCATCACATCTACACTCGGTAAATTCAATTTCTTTTTCTTTCGCCTTGGATCATTGGTGTCAAAAGGATGGTAAGCCAGGCATGATGGCACATGCTTGTAATCCCAGCACTTGGGAGGCTCAAACAGGAGGATCACAGGTTTGTAGTCAGCCTCAGCAATTTAGTGAGGCCCTCCACAATTTAGTGAGACCCTGTTTCAAAAGAAAATAATAGAGGGCTGGGGGTGTAGCTCAGAAGTAGAAAGCCCCTGGATTCAATCTCTGAAGAAAAATAAAATAACTAGGATGGTAGCAAGCCACACATCATGATAACAAACTCTGTTCCCTAAGACACCATAGGATACAGTATTAACATCTATGGGGCTGAGAGAAGGGAGTTTTCATCGTAATCAGTCTATTACATTTCTTTGATTTGTTTTTCAACTTTGATTGGCATGTTGTAATTATATTATCACAGTGAGGTTCAAAGGGATACCAATATCCAGGCACACAGCACTTGGTGTATGTCCTTCTGCATCTCACCTCGCTCCCCCTCCTCCCTCCTCCCTCCTCGCTCCTTCCTCCAGGACATGTTAGTGAGACTGGTAGTGATACCTTTGTAGATGGACATAGCACCACTAGAACCTTTTCCTTCCTTGATCCTTCTTTTTCCCCTCCCCAACTCCCTCCACCAACCCCCTTCCACTATTCTGTTGGTCTCTCTCATTTATCTGAAGTTGCTTATGGCTCCTATTTTCTCTCTTCCAAATATGAGAGAAAACATACAAGCCTTGACTTTGAGACTTAGCGGATCTCACTTAGCATGATAGTCTCTAGTTCCATCCATCTTCCTGCAAATGACATAATTTTGTTCTTCCTTATGGCTGAGTAAAGCTTCACAGTGTGTAAATAGCACACATTTTCTTTATCCATTCCTCTGTGGATGGACACCTAGGTTGGTTTTCTACTTTGGCTATTGTGAGTTGTACTGTCATACACATGGATATGCACACATTACTCTAGTATTCTAACTTGGATTCTTTGGGAGAGATATCAAGGACTGGTATAGGTGGGTCGTATGGTTGTTCCATTCCAAGTCTTTTAAGAAACCTCCATACTCATCCCTATAGTGGTTGTACTGATTTAAAACCCCTCCAACAGTGTACAAGAGTTTCTATTTCCCCACGTCCTCGCCAGCATGTATGATTGTATTTTTGATGATTGTCATTCTACCTGGCAGTAGATCTCAGTGTAGTATTTTGATTTGCATTTCCCTGTTTGCTAATGATGTTGAATTTTTTTTTTTCATATATCTGTTGGCCATTTGTATTTCTTTCCTTTGGAAAGTGTCTGTTCATTTGTGTGTGTGTGTGTGTGTGTGTGTGTGTGTGTGTGTGTGTGCCCGCGCGCGCGCGCCCACGTGTGCTGGGGATTAAACACAGGGTGTTCTACCTCTGAGCTGCCTCCTCCGCCTTATTTTATTCTTATTTTTTGAAACAGGGTCTCATTAGGTTGATGAGCATCTCCCTACTTGCTTAGGCTGTCCTCGAACCTGCAATTCTCCAGTCTCAGCCTCCCAAGTCCTGGGATTACGAGTATGAATACCCAGCTAAGAAGTGTCTATTCATTTCAGTGGCCTATTTTGATTGTGTATGTGCATATGTTGTGTGTGTTTAGTGTTATGTCTTTTGAGTTCTTTGTATATTGTAGACATTAATCCTCTTTGAGATAAATAGCTGGCAAAGATCATCTCCCATTCTGTAGGCTCTCTCTTGATTGTTTCCTTTGCTGTTAAGAGTTTTTAAATTTGAGGGATCTTCTTGAGGGAGTCTCTACCTGTGCCAATATATTGAAAAGTTAGTCCTATGTTTTCTTCTAGTAATTGCAAAGTTTCTGGTCTCATTTCTAGATCGTTAACCCATTTTGACTTTTGTGCAAGATAAGAGGTGGAATCTAATTTTATTCCTCTCTGCCTAGACATCCTTTCTCAGCATCAAGTATTAAAAAGGCTGTCCTCTCTCTGGCACATGTTTTTGGCACTTATGTCAAGAATCAACTGGCTATAAGTGTGGGATTTGCCTCTGCATCTTATATTCTGCTCCATTGGTCCATGTTTTTTTTTTTTTTTTGCGGTACTGGAGATTGAACTCAGAGGCATTCTACCTCCGAGCTACACCCCCAGCCCTATTTTTTATTCTTTATTTTGAAACCGAGTCTCACTAAGTTGCGGAGTGCCTCACTAGGTAGCTGAGGCTGGCCGTGAACCTGGATCCTCTGGTCTCAGCCTCCCGAATGCTGGGATTACAAGTGTGCGCCACCACGCCCGGCTCATGTGTTTGTTTTTGTGCCAATATCATTTTATTTTTGTTACTATAGCTCTGTAGTATAATTCAAAATCAGGTATTGTGATGCCTCCAGCATGATTCTTCTTGCTCAGCGTTGCTTTGGCTATTCTGAGTCTTTTGTTCTTCCATATAAATTTTACAACTATTTTCTCTAGCTTTTGAAATTCGTATTTTGATAGGAATGGCATTGAATCTGTATATGGCTTTCAATTGGAAGGCCATTTTGACAATATTTATTCTACCTATCCAAGAACATGGGAGGTCTTTCCATCTTCTCAGGTCTTCAATTTCTTTCTTTGGTGTTCTATAGTTTTCACTCTACAGGTCTTTTGCCTCCTTGGTTAGATTTATTACCAAGCATTTTTTTCTTTTTGAGGCTATTGCGAATGAAATTGTTTTCCAGATTTCTTTTTCAGTGGGTTGGTGGTTGTGGTATAGAAAAAATATTGATTTTTATGCTGATTTAATCTCTGGCTACTTTGATGCATTTATCAGCTCTAGACGTATTCTGGTGGAGGATTTGTTTATATATATATAAACAAATATATATATATATACATATATATATGTGTATATATATATATGTATATATATATATATTCTCTTGCCATATAGCTCTAGCTAGAATTTCAAGTACTACATTGAATAGGAGTGGTGATAGTGAGCATCCCATAAGGTCCTCATTACATTTCTCAGCAGAAACCCTAAAACCCAGAAAGCTGTAGGTCGATATAAAGTAATGAAAAAAGCCGGGCGTGGTGGCGCACGCTTGTAATCCCAGCATTCGGGAGGCTGAGACCGGAGGATCCGGGTTCGCGGCCAGCCTCAGCTACCTAGTGAGGCACTCTGCAACTTAATGAGACTCGGTTTCAAAATAAAGAATAAAAAATAGGGTTGGGGGTATAGCTCAGAGGTAGAATGCCCCTGAGTTCAATCCCCAGTACCGCAAAAATAAATAAATAAATAAATAAATAAATAAATAAATAAATAAAAGTAATGAAAAACACACAGCCAGGAATCCTCAGCAAGACAGGCACTGTCAAACTTCAGATGCAACGCCCAGATCATCAGTCCATGAGAGATGAGCTAAAGGCATCCTTTCCACACCATCTTATATTGGTAGCCTCAACTCAAAATCAGAGGAAGAGAAAGCAGAGGCAGGTCCTATGTAGGCTTTGGAAGAAAGCATTTTATTTTATTATTATTTTTATTATTTTAAAAATTTTTATTATTCACGGATTTTTTATACATTTCTTGAGTACAACAGGGTTACGTATACATTTACGACATATCAATCATTGTCGGAGCACAATTAGCACCACTGGAAGAAAGCATTTTAAATTCTGATTTTTACTGAATCATACTGAGGACACAGGTATTTTATTCCTAATGTGCTACATAATTTTGAACTGTTATATTATTTGCCTGAACTTTCATAGTATTTCTATTTCATAGTATTATAACTTGTAATATAAGTATTCATCTCTTAGATGAGTGATTTTCTTGAATAAAGCTTCACAAGTAATAATTCAGAGGCTGACAATTTCTAGATGTAAATTAATTTCTAGGACTTAAAATATTTCATGTTCTCAGGTGTAGAACAGCTAGCAGGGCTGCGGAAGCGCATGGGGAGCAGAGGAGCCTCCAAGGGCTCGCTGGAGGCCCCAAGGCGGGTACCCTACGCAGGCCTCTGCGTCCGTCCTGTTTCCGCCCAGGGTGGCGGCTGTCGCACTGTGGGTGCTGAAGGTGTCCAGAGCAAAAGCAGCCCAGAAGCGCTGCGGCCCTCCAGAAGCAGGCCGCTGAGCGTGGGCCCCGGGATCAAGCAGGAGGCGGTCTCCTCTTGCAGCGTCGGTCAGTCGGCCCTAGAGCCCACTTGGGCGCTCGACCTCCGCTCAGCAATGGCACCTGCCAAACGCACACGACTTCCGCCGAGGGCAGCATTACTCCAGCAGGACTACCCCAACCCTGAGTCCAGAGCCCGGTCACCCTACTTCTGCTTCCTCCAGCATTTTAACCCTCCCCATCAGAGGCCCACTCCCCTCCCTGCCTGCCTGACCAGATGCAGCCGTAGCTCCCACCTCTCCACTACCAAGAGCTCCTTCCACCTGGCCCTCGTCTGAGAGAGGAGCCCAAGCCAGAGAGCCGGAGGAAAGTTGTGGCTCTGGAAAAAGACGGCCACTCATACTTAGATTACACAGGCCGCGGCAATAACTATCCAAAGGGTTCTCGTCTCAAGGCAGGCCTGCAAACTCACACAGGTGAAAATCTTACCACTGTGATTGGGATGGCTGTGGTTGGAAGTTTGCCGGCTCTGATGAACCGACCAGGCACAACCTTAGCAAACACAGGAGCCATCCCCCCCACCCCCTTCCAGTGCCCAAAGTGGGACCGGCCCTTCTGCAGGTCGACCACCTCGCCGGACACAAGAAGAGGCACTCTTAAATCCCAAATAGTGGATCTGACCCACAGTGCCAGAAGAAAACTCAGTGTTTAGTGTGTTTTTTTGAAACCTTGCATTCCCTGCTTCCCTCCCCCAGGAAGAAGCCCAGCTGGCAAGCAAGTTCCTAACACGTCAGCTCGTGAATGGATAATCAGAAGAAAGGAGGAATCCAAGAGATAAAAATCAAAAAAACAGATGGGGTCTGCGACTGGATTTTATAGCATTCCAATTCTAAGTCCAACTTTAACATGCCTGGACTTGAAAAAAGCCAAGGGGTGTATGTGTGCCTGAAAGTTGTGGGTATCAGGGCATAAGTTAGATCTAAGCGTTGGGGTGAAGGGCATTGTGTCTCGATGCGATCTCCGGTGACCGTTTCCTCACTACTGGATACAGCGTGTGCCCTACACGCCCCCTGCCCGGCCGCCTCGAAAGCCGGGTCAGGACTACAAGTCCCAGGTCGCCCCGCGGCGCGCGCTGCCTGCCGGGAGCGCCTCCCGTGATTCCGCGCGGGCGTGGCGACCCGCGACCCGAAGGCCCGTTTGAGGGCTGCGTGTCGCGTCGCCTCGCGTCCCCCTGTCGCCGCCGCCATGCCCATGAAAGGCCGCTTCCCTATCCGCCGCACCCTGCAGTACCTGCGCCAGGGGACCGTGGTGTTCAAGGACACGGTGAAGGTCATGACAGTGAATTACAACACGCACGGGGAGCAGGGCGAGGGCGCCAGGTCAGTGGGGTCGAGCGCTCCCGCGCGGGGCCTTCGAGACCCGGGCGGAGGCCGGCAGCGGTGCCCGACCTGCGGCCGGAGGGTGAGCTGGGAAGCCCGGGTCCGACCGCGGGCCCTCGCCGCCAGGCATTGTGGGCCCGTGGAGACGTCTCGATTGGTCAAAATGCTGGGATTCTAACTTTTACGGAAATCTGGTTTTTTTGTTCATAGAGTATCAAAGTAGGCTTCTGCCAGCCCTGTGCTTGCATTCTGAATTTGTGTGTGTGTGTGCTGCAGGGGCAGGGGTGCTGGGGACTGAACCTAGGGGCATTCCACCTCTAGCTACACCCCCAGCCCTGTTTTTTATTTTGAAACGCTCTCACTAAGTTCAGTATAAGTTGCTGCGGCTGTCCTCGAACTTGAGATCCTGTCTTAAGCTCCCAAATACTGGGACATTCTGAAGTACTTTAACACCCTCCAGATAAACAGGGTCCAGACAGCCATTCTGGGTCTCATTGTTCCTGGCGGTAAAGGCTTGCCTGTCCCACCTGAGCTGCTGTGATTTTTGCCCTTGGATGAGCCCTGACTTATTCTGTCCTGCCCTGCCATCCCTTGCTTGCTCATGGGCCCTCAGCACTTGTGTTGCCCCGATGGGGACTTTCCTGTGTTCTGGGTGCCAGTGACCACTACTGCGGCCCCCAGCCAGCCACAGCCATGGGTACCAGAGGCCCCAGCCCATGCTCATCTCCACCAGTGTTCTTACCCTTAGGAAGCAAACCTGGGAATGTAGGTGGACTTGATAATTTGATGGTGACAGTGTCGTAGAAGCCCAAAGATAGTACTTTTTTTTTTTTTTACTTGTTGTGTGATCTTGGGCAGTTTATTTCTGACCCTTTTCCTTAGTCATAAACCCACCTTCTAAGCCAGGCGTGGTGGCATACACTTGTAATCCCAGCATTCGGGAGGCTGAGACCGGAGGATCCGGGTTCGAGGCCAGCCTCAGCTACCTAGTGAGGCACTCCGCAACTTAGTGAGACCCGGTTTCAAAATAAAGAATAAAAAATAGGGCTGGGGGTATACCTCGGAGGTAAAATGCCCCTGAGAGTTCAATCCCCAGTACTGCAAAAAAAAAAAAA
>PVLC010046783.1:0-11314 GCA_004027655.1 Graphiurus murinus | reverse complement strand
TCACGCTTGTAATCCCAGCATTCGGGAGGCTGAGACCGGAGGATCCGGGTTCGCGGCCAGCCTCAGCTACATAGTGAGGCACTCCGCGACTTAGTGAGACTCGGTTTCAAAATAAAGAATAAAAAAATAGGGCTGGGGGTATAGCTTGGGGGTAGAATGCCCCTGAGTTCAACCCCCAATACCGCAAAAAAAAAAAAAAAAAAAAAAAAACAGGACTGTCAAGCTGGGCGTGGTGGTGCATGCCTGTAATCCCAGTACTTTGGAAGCTGAGACAGAAGAATTGCAGGTTTGAGGATAGCCTCTGCAAGTAGTGAGACTCTCATCAATCTAGTGAGACCCTGTTTCAAAAAAAAAAAAAAAAAAAAGGGCTGGGGGTATAGCGCCGAAGTAGAATCCCTAGTAACACACACACACACACACACACACACACGCACACACACGCACAAACACACATTCACAAATAAAACAGAAGTCTCCTGGGGGTTTGAGTCTGAGTGACTCCCCCCTGGAGAAGAACTGGCCTCCTACCCTGGAAAGGCTGAGGAGAAGGACTAGGACCTGAGGCACATACCCCTGGGTGTCCACTGTGTCACAGGGCATGGTGGTGACAAGACAGTTCCTGTTCTCCTGGAACTCAGGAGAGGGAGAAGGATCCAGAAACAGTCCACAAACAAAACAATTGCTGGCAGGTATAGAGAAAGACTTATACAAAGGGAGGACAGAGGCCCTTCAAGGATTGAGGACACAATAGCTCCCAGGAGCTGCGGCCCTCCAGGAGGTGGGTGGGTGGGGCCAGCACCTCGGGGCCCACTCACAGCAACGCCTGAGCAGCTCAGAAGAAAAGCAGGTCCCACCCTCTAACCGCCCCAGGGCTAACAGTCCACGAGTTGGGACTTGGACTCCTGAGGGCTGTGTTCCAGGTGGGTCCTGAGAACCAGCACCAGCACGACCATCCCTGCTGGCGACACTGCCGAGGGGCCCTGTGCTTTCATTAGGAGCCTCAGGACAGTTGGGGCCTCCTGGCCCGGCCAGGAACCCAGACACCAGGGGCAGGACCTGGAGGCGTCCTGCTGAGACCTGCCGAGACCTGCCTGCCCTTCCTAGGCCTCGCAGGCTCCTGGCCCCAGGGGGAGCGGAGCCCAGGAGCCCAGGCCCAGCCTCGCTGCGCTGACCCCTCGCTGACCTCAGGGAGTCTAGCCCTCCAGCCCTGGCTGTGGACAGGGTCAGAGGCCTCAGAGGAGAGGGATAGGCCGGGGGCGGCAGCTGCTGTGTCGAGGGGACCCAAAGACAGCCTTTCCCTTTGTTCATCTGCAGCCAAGAGAGACTGGGCAGGTAGGAGGAAGGAGGCTGCCCGGGAAGGGTGGGAGGCCTGGTGGGGTGGCCAGGCCTCCAAGGCGGTGTCCATGGCCGGCGCTGGGAGAGAAGGGGTTAAGGCAGCGAGGGGGGGCAGCCTATGGCTGGAAGACACACCTGTGCGCCGGGCGGCGGGCGGGGCCCAGGTGAGGCGGCTGTGCTGCCGGCCCGAGGAGGAAGGAGGAAGAACCGAGGCCAAGGCGGGCTCCAGGCCGTGGAATCGGGCCTCGACGCCCCTGTCTCTCCTTGGGACCACTCTTTGGGAGGCAGGAGGGCCTGGTGACAGGTAAAGGCCACCTGGCAAGGGGTCCTGGGGGCTGGGTGGGGAACTGTAGAGAGAGCAGCAGGTTGGGGTGTACTGGGGGCAGGGCCAGGCTGTCAGGGCGCCAGGGGAAGGGGCTCAGGCGGAGAGCTGAGAAGCGAGGGGCTGCTGAGGCCCTGCGGGGGCCCCGGCCGTCAGCCACTCAGGGTAGGGCCAGTGGTGGGCAGCAGGGCTCACCCGGAAGTGTCCCCAGGGACTCGGGGTGGGGGATGGGAGTCAGGGACCAGCAGCTTCTCTTTGGGGGGCCTGGGTCCTCTGACTGGAGGTGGGTGGCTTGGGTGGGGGCCCTCGTCTTACCCAGTAGTGTTTGGGTGCTGGTTGGGAGTCCCTAATACTGCCGGGTAATGATGGAGGCCCCGTCCCGTGTCAGCGCCACCCACTGTCTCGGGGCCCCCAGCTTGGTTACAACCCCCCCCCCTTGTCTTGAGCTGAGGGTACTGCACAAGAGGTGCCCACTGAAGGAACACAATGGCCCTGAGCCCCTCCTCCAACCCGGTGTGATTTGTCATCTGGGGATCCAGAACCCCAGGCCAGTGAGGCTGGTCGAGGGCCGACCTTGAGCTTGGGATGGGCTCCTACGCACCCCGGCGGCCTGGCCGGCTGGCAGCCAAAATCCCCGTAACCACTGGTCGGCTGTAGACTGCAGCTCCTTGATCGCCAGCTCTGGGTCCATCTTCCAGTACAGTGTTGGATGGTTGAACTGTAAAGCTCCTAACACTGTCTGGTAAAGATGGCCCCCGGGTCGGTTCCCTCGGCCACGACTGCACGAAGCCCTGAACACCACGGAGACAACCTGACCAGCCTCTGACCCTTTCCCCTTGGGTGGGGCCGTGAATCGCTAGGAAGAGGGAACAATGGGAAGGGGACAAAATGGCTGCCTCCAGAGCTGCAGCAAGACCTGGAAACGTCCTTCTTCCCCAGGCACCTCTGCTGCCTTTCCAACTTGGGGAACACCAAAGAAATAAAGTGTGAACGGGAACTCGTGGAGGACTGAGCCACATCAAAGGACCTGTCTTCTGTCAGTCTCATCTGCGGGAGAGCAGCTGCCACTTCCACTTCAGCCCCAGCCCTTTCTGAGCAGGCAAATTGGTCTACTTCAGAAACCAAGGAAGCTCAAGGCTCACCTCTAGCCTGTTAACTCCCCTCCCCCACCACACATCTTGTAATGCCCGCACCCCAGCGTTCTGTCTTATGGTTTGTGTTCCTTGTCTCTTCAAAAAGACAAGAGGCGGGAGACAAGCTGTAGTGGGATTCAGGCATAAGCTACGGCTCGTTTTTCCTGGTGCTTGAGACTCAATGAGGGCTGTACTGGGAAGGTTGTGAGGTGGCTTATCTGTGACTAAAAACTGGCTCCTGTTCTGTTGGGGCCTCAGGGCTGGGGGAGAAGCCCACGTCCAAAGGTAGAGCCCTCCCTGCAAATGGCTCCTCGCAACGGGTGACTAAGAAATTTAGAAGTGCAGGTAACTCCCAGCAAGCAACACAACCCCCTGGGTTTTTAACTAGTCCTTCAGCAGGCGCACATGATCTCCATGGAAGCCCGTTACCAAGGAAACAGCTCCCCTTGGGGTCATCAGATTTTTAGACTGGCTCAGCAAAGCCACAGCTGCTCCAGACTTACAAGTGTTTATAAGCGCACAGACATGGAAGGTGGGGAGGAAGGCACAGCTGGCCTCTGGTCTGAGGTCTCCTGCTCCCGGCTCAGGGCGTTTGGGAGCCCAGGTGCTGCTCTGTAACCTCCTAGGCCAGACTCTACGCGCCCTCTGCTGGCCGACAGAAAGACCTGGAGCGCATGCGCGACCGTGCGCCTGCGCCTCCGGACCTCCCAAATGACCCACTCAAGAGCCTGAAGACTTGAATTTAGCTTAAGTAATAAAAATTTATTGAGAATTCCTGGGATGGTGGTGATCTCCTCCCACTTTGAGGGAGGGAACAACACTATGAAATCATTGAGAAATCACACACTGTCCCAACACCCCTGGCCAACACAGGAGGAAAGTCATTCCCCGAGGAGGGTTGGTCTTCAGTAGCCTTGATCAGAGGGCTCCAAAGGGCGGGTGCAGAGGGAACCATCACATGATACTGGGCTGGGGTGTGCTGGACCCCTAGTTGGCTTCTCAAAAACCGGGAGGAGAAACACATCCACTTCCTCTGTGGGTGGAGTTCTTGGTTATCAGACTCATTTTTTACCCTTGATGAGGCTATCACTGTGGAAAAAAGGAATACAAGGATGATATTGGGGGCATGTGAGATGCAGAGCACTCTAGGCCACCCTCGTCCCAAATAAGGGTCTCTGAGGAGGAGGTGGGAATGGGAAGGTGGTGGGGCAGGTACTGGAGAAGATGGCCTAAGGACCCCACAGAACCAAGGACACAGTGACATCTTACCTTCCCCTGTGGACATCAGATCATGAGTTGAACAGGAAACACAGAAAGAGAAGAGAGATACATATGATTGGACAGCTTCAGGCCCCTGACAGCTCTAGACCCTCCCCTACTCCCAGGAGAAAACCACAAGTGGGGTGGAGCCTGGACTTGCAGGCCCAGGACTTGTTCTCTTGGCCACTGCTATTTCTGTTCTCTTTTCCTAACACGCTTCCACACACCACAGCAGCAGTTTGAGGGCTCTTGAGAGAATACTGAGCTATCATTTTCAGCACTTTCTTTTACTTTTTATTATTATTTTTGCGGTACTGGGGATGGAACCTGGGGGCATTCTACCTCCGAGCTACAGCCCCAGCCCTATTTTTTCTTTATTTTGAAACAGGGTCTCACTAAGTTGCGGAGTGTCTCACTAAGTAGCTGAGGCTGGCTGAGAACCCAGATCCTCCAGTCTCAGCCTCCCAAATGCTGGGATTACAAGTGTGCGCCAACACGCCTGGCTATTATTATTTTTTGTGGTACTGGGGATGGAACCCAGGGACATTCTACCTCTGAGCTACACCCCCAGCCCTATTTTGTATGCTTTATTTTTTGTGGTACTGGGGACTGAACCCAGGGGCATTCTACCTCCGAGCTACACCCCCAGCCCTATTTTTTATTCTTTATTTGAAACAGGGTCTCACTAAGTTGCAGAGAGCCTCACTAAGTAGCTGTGAACCCAGATCCTCCTGTCTCAGCCTCCCAAGTACTGGGATTACAAGCATGCACCACCACGCCTGGTGCTGTATTATTTTGAAATAGGGTCTCACTAAACTGTGGAGAGCCTCACTAAGTAGCTGAGGCTGGCTGTGAACCCGGATCCTCTGGTCTCAGCCTCCCAAGTACTGGGATTACAAGAGTGCGCCACCATGCCTGGCTCATTTTCGGCACTTTCAATTAGACAAGTGTGTACAACTAAAGTGCCTTTTACAGGGATAATCCTATTTGATCTCATACAACACTATGAGATCTAAGATAGGAACTGTCAGCCACCAGCTTTTCTCACTTTGGTTCAAAGTGTCAAGGGTCACAAGAGTAGCTCTAACAGGCCCCTGAGCACAAGCGACCAGTTCCAAGCCCCATGTTCTTTGCGACACCCCACCGTGCAGTCCTATTTCTTACCGGGTGAAACTTTCATCCTGTAGGTTGAGCACAAGGTTGTCAGCCGTGAGATAGATTCGATTCTGTGACGTGGCAATCTGCAGGGCAGCAAGATAGAGGTTTTTGTTAGTAAGATGTACCCCTGTGGTCCAGAAGCCACCGCATGGCACACATGCTGCTTAGGACTAGGTATAGAGTAACAAATGGTTACTGTCCCCTGAACAGTTTCTGCTCTCACTCAAGGATGGAGTGGTGAACAATAATTAATCTGATGTATTAGGACTGTAACAGAAGAATGAACAGGTCAGGGGAGTCCTGAGGAATGAATGGTTCTCAATGGGGAGGGCGGTGCGGGGTGAGTGGGGGAAGCGTGCCAGAGGAAGCCAGTTTGAGTAGAAACCTGAACAAGCAGGATTCTGATTCCCTCACTTCAACTTGAGTCTACTGAGCATGCTCTTGCCCTTCAGACAGCCCCAGGGAGGAGGCCGAGCTCTCACTCACAGTCTTGGAGATGTTCTGTGCTGCCCGGATCTTACGAAGCTTGATGTAGCCGGGGTTCTTGCTCAGTGCTTCTCCAAGGTGAGCAGAGCAGGGTTAAGGGTTCACACAAAGCCAGCTCTCGGACCCTGGGCTCCCTCCTCTGGGCTGTCAGATCCAAGGTTGCGCTCACATGGCTTGTGCCCACCCCTACTCGGCCCCACCTGTGGGCCTCCCTCCAGGCTGCTGCCAGGAACTGGAGGCAGCAGCCGACAGGAAGGCAGGGCCTGCAGTGCTGTTGATCTGGCCTTACGGTGGGGAGCCAGGCCTCAGGTGCCCCCACCAAGATTTCAGATCCCATCTGTAGCCCCCACCCCAGAAGCGGGGAGTCGCATTCGCCTTAGTCTCATCAGCCGGCCCTTGAGGGAGAATGGGAAAGGAAAGCAGGGCGCCAGGGGCAGGCCCAAGCTCTCTCCAGTAAAGGATATCATCTTGGCGGCCTCAGCCTCACCCTCGGCCTGCACAATTTTCTGTCGCTGTTCCTGCTTCGCTTTCTCCACCAGGAACTGGGCCCGCTGGGCTTCCTGTTGGGCTGTGGTGGGAGAATCAGGGGTCACAGATGTGAGGCACCCCAAGCACGGGTGGGCCAGTCCTCCTCTTGCCTTCAGAAGCCTGGCCTTGCTCCCCTTGTGACTCACCCACTTGTTTGGCTTCTACAGCAGCTGTGTACTCTCGGCTGAAGCTCAGCTCTGTGATGGCCACATCGTCCAAGATGAGGCTGAAGTCCTTGGCCCGCTCCGTCAGCTCCCGTCGGATTAACAGGGATACCTGAGGACAGGGGGGAAGAGGGCCAGGCTGAGGGGATTGGAGAACTGAAAGGAGGTAGTGTTGTTGTGACCAGATCTCCTGAGAATGGGAGGAAATAAACTAATCCATTCTTAGTTCCCAGCAGTTCACTAGAATGTGTGAGCAGGCAAGGACAGGGAACAGTCTTCTTGTTTGATAGATGGGATGGCTTCAGAGGCCGTTTCTCCCAGGTCACAAAGAATCCTAGCTCTCCACTCCAGTATAATCCACATCTCCTCCCTAGACTTCTCTTCTGTGCTGCCCTCCTAACACTGACTGCTATCGAGCGCTGTATCCCACAGTGGCAATTAGTATATTTTTATATAGAAAATGGAGTCAATGTCCCAACCCCTTCTAATAAGCTGCCCAGTACCCTGAGCCTAGGAGGGAGGTGCTGCCCCCATGCAGATGGTGACGAGAGTCAGACCTGGGCCCGCTGGGTGATCAGCTGTGAGGCATTGAACTTGGCCACCACACTCTTGAGCACCTCGTTGACGATGGACGGCAACACTCGCTCTTCATAGTCGAGCCCTAGGCGCTGGTACATGCTGGGGAGCTCCTGGGCATTGGGCCGAGACAGCACACGCAGGGAGATGTTCACCATCTGCAGGTCTAAGGGAGAGGTCAGCAGAGGCTGGTCAAGGCCAAGCCCCTTCCCCCAAGCACTTTCTCCTCCATGTGCTTCCCGATATGCCCAGCACAATGTTGTCCAGCCTAGTGCTCCCCTGGGGGAAGGAGACTAATCGGGCCGGCAAGGAAGATGCGACACAGCACAAGTGAAAGGCATCCTTGTCCACTGTGATGTACTAGACTGACAATCCCTCCACTAGTAGAGTTTACTAGTAGGCTCTAATGTGCAGTAAGCACCACAATCACCTGTCTCCTTTACTAGACTGTAAGGATTTAAAGAACAAGGGTTGTGTTCTATGCAGCTCGTATTCCCAGGACTTAGGGCTTAGACCCACACTAAAACAGTATAAAGAAGCATATATCCATGACAGTGAGCTACTTGCCTCGGGGTGTACGTGTGTCTGAATGAGGCAGAATCTCAAAGGCATGGCTTCTAAGTGTGGTCTACAAGGAGAGAGCTAATGCAGAGTGGGGACACATTTCTTCAGGACAGGCTGTACTAGTGGATGTAACTGTGGATGTATTAATAAGTCAAACAGAAGAAAAAAGGCTTTAAAACAAGATTTTGATTTAGGCAGTAAGACAAAAAAGGACAAACGATTTACTTTTTCAGTTTACATGGGGTGGGGGAGAAGCTGGTAATAAACAACATGCAGAAGCACAATGTGCTGGTATGTCCGGCCTTAACCCCAGGAGGCAGGGGTGCAGATGTGGAAACCGCCGGCCTAAGAGACCCCACACTGCCTTCTGCCCTCCTCTAGTTTACTTCAAGAGTCCCATCTGCCATGTGACTCCCAACTGCCACACTTACCTTTGGAGCCTGTGGGGGAGGAGATTTTCCGAGGCCGGGCCCGAATGTCATAGATAATGGGGTACTGGAACCAGGGGATCCTGGAAGGGAGAGGATGGGAATTAGGAAACTGCATTTCATGAACTTTGTCCTATTTCCCCATGCCACTCATTTTTTGGGTCTCTACTTCTCATAATGACCACAAAGAAGATTCTCTTCTCCCTTTGGAGAACAATCGTTTAGGTGCTGCTCAAGTTTCGGCAGCACCCACTATCCTGGGAGCGGGCGTGAGTAAGGGAAAAGCGGTGCAGAATCCCGTTGCAGGTCCGACTACAGTTATTGGTGGGTCGCTTCAAGGGTGAAGGGTCAGAGTGGGGGTCAGTCGGCTCTGCCCGCCATTACCTGAAGTGAAGGCCCTCGGCCAGGATGGTGTCCTGCTGCACGCCACCGATCCGATTAAAGAAGATGGCTCTCTGCCCGCCTTCCACTGTGGAGAGAGGGGTGGCGATCAGGCCGGACAGAATATGAGCTCGGCTCAGTTAGGGCGAGGGTCAGGGGCTAGGTGAGCGCCAGCGCCGGGCGACAGGACAGGGAGTCTGGGGCGTGGGGGCTCCGGCCAGCGGGTGGAGGCTGCTCACCGGTAAACACGGACTCACGGACGCCGTAGGCCACGGCGCCAGCCCCCAGCAGCAACTTCAGCGCCGTGCCCATGCCCCGGGGCCCGGCGGGCAGACGTCCCGCTAAGTCCTTCAAGTTCTGGGCCATGTCTGGTCCTGAGGACGGCGGCACCAGAGGTCAGGAGGGGGTGCCTGCCCGCCTCTACCCCACTCCAGCTTGGAGATCCCGCCCCGCACACGAGGGTTCGGGCCGTGGTGCTCGAGGGAGAAAGGGCACCGGAAGTGCGCTCCCTTTTAATCCCTCCCCCGTGCCTCCTGCGGACCCGAACTCCGCGCACCGGAAGCGCGAGTCCGGAAGCCCCGCCCCTCGCTGGAACCCTGCCCTCTCAGGCGGCTTCGCCAGCGTCAGACTTGCAACCTTCGCCATTTCCCAGCGCCCGCTTTCAAAATGGCAGGCGGAAGGAAGTTTGCGACCTGGAAGCGCGCCAGGTTCTAGTTTAAGACGTTCGCGCCAGTTCCGGTCAGGTGGCAAGATGGCTGCGCCCAGTGGTGGGTTTCAACCTCGTGAGCGGAGCTTGGGGGAGCAGGAGCAGGACTGGGATGCTGTGGCGCCTAAGAGGCCCCGATTCGGGGCAGGAAGCAAGAACGGAGGCCGTAGGCTCATTGTGGTGTTGGAAGGGGCCAGTCTGGAGACAGTCAAGGTAATTTGGAAGTGCGCAACTAGTAGTAGATTGATAGGGTGGGATGAGGGTGAGGGGCTTAAAGTGGACTGAGAAAGCTTTTGGAGGGAGGGTCACCTAGTTGACTGTCTCTTGGTTTGACATCTTGGGTTGGCAGTACTGATTTTCATTCCAACCCTCACTTCCTTTTTCTTTTTGTACTGGGGATTGAACCCAGGAGCATTCTGCCTCCGAGCTACGCCCCCAGTCCTTTTTATTTTTTTGTTTTGAAACAGCAACCTCACTAGGTTGCTGGGGCTGACTTCGAGCCTGCGATCCCCCTTCTCAGTCTTCCAAGTAGTGTCCGACTCAGCCCTCACCTCCTTGGTTCCAGTTGCTTTAGCAAGACTCTATGATCTAAAATCTAAAGTGAGGGGAGTGTTATCCATCGTGGCCTCCCACATCTCAAAAGAGAAAGGTTGTTGGTATATTCTAGGTTGATCAGCTTTTTATTGCTAAGAACTTGAAGTTTCATTTTGTTAAAGGATTTCTACTGTCACCCTTGTTTCTTTGCTGTTCCGGGGATTGAACTCAGGAGCTCTCTACTACTGACTTACGTCTTGAGCCCTTTTTATTTTTATTTTTATTTTTTTTTTTTGCGGTACTGGGGATTGAACTCAGGGGCATTCTACCTCTGAGCTACACCCCCAGCCCTATTTTGTATTCTTTATTTTGAAACAGGGTCTCACTAAGTTGTGGAGTGCCTCACTAGGTAGCTGAGGCTGGCCGAGAACCCAGATCCTCCTGTCTCAGCCTCCCAAATGCTGGTATTACAAGCGTGCGCCACCACGCCCAGCTTTGTATTTATTTTATTATGTTTTTTTTTTTTTTTTTTGCAGTACTGGGGATTGAACCCAGGGGCATTCTCCCTCTGAGCTCTACCCCCAGCCCTATTTTTTGTTCTTTATTTTGAAACCGGGTCTCACTAAGTTGCAGAGGGCCTCACAAGTTGCTGAGGCTGGCCCTGAACCCTCGATCCTCCTGTCTCAGCTTCCCAAGTACTGGGATTACAAGTGTGAGTCACCACCCCCGGGGAGCCCTTTTTATTTTGAGACAGAGTCTCCATAAATTGCCAAGGTTGGCCTTGAACATGTGATCCTCCTGCCTCAGCCTCTCCAAGTAGTAATAGCTGGGATTACAGGGGTATATCACCACGCTTGGCCCTCTTATGTTTATCCACTGTTTGGGCCGGGTTATTACTTAATACATCTTTATTTTTACCTGTTACTTATTTCTCTTCTTGAATGGAATAATGCCCGGCAATTCCCTGCCTTAAAAACTTGTGCACTATTCTCATTTCCTCTGACTTTCTTGTATCTTACCCTTTAGAGGTAAACTTGTCCAGTGAGTAGGTCCAAAAAGAAGCTTAGAAGTCAGAATTGGAGTGTGTGTGTGTGTGTGTGTGTGTGTGTGTGTGTGTGTGTTACTGAGGATGGAACTCAGGGGCATTCTATCACTGATCTACACCCCCAGCTCTATTTTATTCTTTTATTTTGAAACAAGGTCTAAGTTGCAGAGGGCCTCACTAAGTTTCAGAGGCTGGCTGAGAATCTGCCTCCCAGATACTGGGTTTATAGGTATGTGCCACCATGCCTGGCATTAGAACTAGATTTTAATCTTGTTTTTTTTTTTTTTTTGTGGTACTGGGCATTCTACCTCCGAGCTATACCCCCAGCCCTATTTTTTATTCGTTTTATTTTGAAACCGAGTCTCACTAAGCTGCGGAGTGCCTCACTAGGTAGCTGAGGCTGGCCTCGAACCCGGATCCTCCGGTCTCAGCCTCCCGAATGCTGGGATTACAAGCATGCGCCACCACGCCCGGCTAATCTTGTTTTTTTTAACACTTTTTTTTTTTTTTTTTGCGGTACTGGGGATTGAACTCAGGGGCATTCTACCTCCGAGCTATACCCCCAGCCCTATTTTTTATTCTTTATTTTGAAACCGGGTCTCACTAAGTTGCGGAGTGCCTCACTAGGTAGCTGAGGCTGGCCGCGAACCTGGATCCTCCGGTCTCAGCCTCCCGAATGCTGGGATTACAAGCG
>PVLC010046782.1:0-11333 GCA_004027655.1 Graphiurus murinus | reverse complement strand
TGCTAAGTTGTGGAGGGCCTCACTAAGTTGCTGAGGCTGGCCATGATCCTGCAATCCTCCTGTCTCAGCCTCCCATGTATTGAGATTACAAGCATGGACCACCATGCTTGGCTCATTTGTCTATATTAGTTAGAACTTCCAATAAAATGTTAACTAGTAATTGCGACCTTTTGATTCATTCTCACATAGAAAGAGTTCTGTTATTCATTATTGAATATTCTGTAGGTTTTTTCATAGATTTTTGAATAAAGTAACTAAATTGCTTTTTATTTTCTGTTTGCTAATTTTAGAATCATAAATGAGATTTTAATTTTATCAAATTCTTTGTCCATAGCTATTACGATGATCACCATGAAAAATTTTAGTATTTATTTTTTAAATCAGTTGAACAAATTTAGTTAGATTGGCATTATTTCTTCAGTTATTTAAAAAATTTACTGATGAAGACACTTCAGCCTGGAGTTTTGTTTTGAAGAATATCTTAAACCATGAGTTAATTTTTTAACAGTATTATAAGTGACAAGATTTTCTATTTATTTATGTCTTCTTTTGTAAATGTTGTCCTAGGATGTAGTTATTTGAACAAATTTTCAAAACTATGTGTTTACAGTTTTTTACAATATACTCTTATTATATTGTTAGATGTTTCTATTAATTTTAGTGATATTCTGTTTTGATTCCTGATATTGGTAGTTTGTGTTTTCTGTAAATCACTATCATTAAATATTTGCCAGTGTTGTATTTTTTTCCCCCAGAGAATGAGCTTTTATCTTTGTTGGCTATCTAATTCTGTGGGGTGGCTTTCTCAATTTCCATCTTTTTTTTTTTTCCAATCAAACATATTAGTCATAGTTACCTTAAATCCCTGTTTTTTAGGTCTAGTATCTGGATGAAATATGGATCTATTTGCATCATCATTCTAGTTGTTCTGTTTGTTCCATGTTTTTTTTTCTCTTGTCATGTTTATTCATTTTTATAAAGTGAGAACAAATTTTATAAATAATGTAGAAGTTCCCTGGAGTGTTTGCTTTCTCCTCTGCTAGGGAGAAGGAGTAAGGTAGCATTAAGAATGGAGCTGAATAACTACTCATACATAAAGAACAAAATCATGTCATCTGCAGGGAAATGGATGGAAATGGAAAACTTTATGCTAAGTGAGATTACTCAGTTACAAAAAGTAAAAAATCATATGCTCTCCCTAATATGGAAGCTAGGGCAAAAGTGGGACATAAGAGGGACTCTAGACAAAGAAGGAGAAACCTTAGATAAGCAATGAAACTGACTTAACTGAAGGTGATGGTGGAGGGGGGGGACACCCTAATGCACATGATGTACTTTCACAAACATATCAAAGTCAATCACTAAACTGAACTTGAGAAAGAGGGAGGGCGAGGGAGTGGGGCAGGAATTGGGGAAGGGTTAAATGAGAAATGTGTGCATGTATGCCTCTACCAGCTTGTACCTAACAAAGATATAATGATTACAATGCACCAATAAAAAATTAATGAAAAAAAAAAAAGAATGGAGCTGAATAGAGCTCTAATGGGCTATTGACTGGTAAGTTGTAGCCTGTGACTGGCCCTACTCCTCTGGCATGGAAGTAGTAGTCCTCCCTTCCTCCTCCCTTTCCTCCACCTCCTCCCCTTCCTCCTCTCTTTCCTTTCCTCCACCTCCTCCCCTTCCTCCTCTCTTTCCTTTCCTCCCTTCCTTCTCCACTCTTTCCTCTTTTTCCTCCCCTTCCTCTTCCTCCCTTCTCCTGCTTCCCTTCTTCCTCTTCTTCCTCCTCCCCTTTCTCCTTCCCTTCTTCCTCCTCTTCCTTCTTATATTTAGTACAAAATTCTGTGTAGTTCTCTGCTTGTCAAGAAAAAAAAATATATCCAATGTCTTCAACAAATAAAGTTTCTGAGTTTTTCGAGTACTATACATTAATCATTTTTATTGGTGCATATTACTTGTATAGAATAATGGGTTTCACTGTGGCATATTCCTACATGCACAAAACATACTTGATCATTTTTATGGTCCAGTGTCTCTTGTGTTCCCAGGGCTTCTCTGGAGATCTTACTTTTGTCTCTTCTGCCCTGTAGAATGTGGACAACTCTGATTGTTTCTCAGGGGCCATATCTTTAGAACTTTAGCCCACTCCATGCTCATGCAGCTTCTAAATATAGATGTCTTGGGGGAAAGCTAGAGCATTTCTAGTAAGCATTCCTTCTTGTCTTTCCAGCCTGGAACATGGCTCAAGACTCCGCTGGCTTCTAAGATATGCAACAGTGGACCCAATTCTTACCCTGGTGTTTGCACCCCGAATTGTCAAATGTCCAGGTATGTGGTGGCTGCAGAGTCCTAGACAGGATCCTGAGCCCACCAGTTCTCACTGTTCAGTCTTTCTCCTATGCCTTTAACATTCAGATAACTTTTGCATTTTATGTGGTATCTAGTAACTTTGGAATTATAGCAATCAAATCTATTTTCCTTAGAAGCAGAAATGCATTGTCCTTTGATTTATCTCCTGGTTTTATTTGCTACTATTTTGTTGAGAAAAAAATTTTCATATTCATCAAGAAATTTTTTTCTTGGATTTTCCCTTATTATACCCTCATTTGGTTTTTGATAACAAGCTATTCTAACTTCACCTAGAATTAACGGTTGGAATTATACCTTCATTATATATTTATTTTTGTCTTATTTCATTTCTTATTTGAAAGCCTGGAAGAATGCACTAATGTAAAGGTTTTTGGTATAAGGTTTTTATTTCAGAGGTTTTAAGTTATATATTTAATTTTTATTTTTAATGCATATTGGAAATAGTTCATTCATTTCTTAAATAGTAGTTTTGGTTATTTGTAATTTTCTTAAAAGCTATCTTTTTTTCTTAATTTTTAAGCTTATTAACAGAGAGCTGTTCATAAATATTCACACGGTCATATATTATATATGTAGGATCCATAGTGCAGACTTTGTTTTTTTTTAATTTGTTTATTTATTTTCACTTCTGGTGCTGGTAATTTGGATTTTCTAATTTTATTTTTCATGAGTCTTACTAAAAGTTTATAGATGTTGTTATTTTAAAAACAAATATTAGCCATCCATGGGAGTGGACACTTATAATATCTACCAGTACTTGGGAAGCTGAGACAAGAGGATCACAGGTTTTCAGGCAGCGTCAGCAACTCCGAGACTCTCAGCAACTTAGTGAGACCTTGTTTCCAAATTAAAAAAAAAAACAAAATACGGTTTGGGAGTGTAACTTAGAGTTAGAACACCCCTAGGTTCAATCCCTGGTATCATGAAATGAAGGAGGGAGGAACGGAGGGAGGGAAGGAAGGGAGGGAAGGAAGGAGGAGAAAAAAAGATCAGATATTTAGCTTTGTTGCCTTTCTGTAGGTCTATCTGCTGAATCATTAAAATTTGGCCATTATTATTTTCTTCCTTCTATTTTCTTATGTCTTCTTTTCATCATTGTTATTCAGCCTTTTTAAGACATGTTTAAGGGTATTTGTTTATTCTTGTTTACTCTTTAGTTGTATCACACGACATATCTGATTCCTGTTATCTAATTATTTTTATATTTACATTTTGATTTTTCTTTAAAAATGTGCATTGTTGATTTCCAGATGTTTGGAGTGTTTTAAGTTATCTTTTGAATATTATTCTCACTATGATTAGAGAGTATACTCTGTATTATGGAAATCCTTTGAAATTTTGCTAGTTTCTTTCTGTCCCTACACAATGCCACTTTTTGTTAGTGTCTTATTATATCTACAATGCATATTCTGTGGTTATTGAATGCAGTGATTTTATATGATACGTAAGACAAGTGTGTTAATTACGTTTTTCAAAGCATCTATTTTCTTACTAATAATTTTGCCTGCTGTTTTATCAATTCCTGGGAGAGGTTTGTAAAAGTGCTTATAGATTTATAAAATTTGTTTCATGCATTTCAAATCTACATTATTACATGAACACAATTTACAATTTGCATATTATCTGTTAGAATTGTCATTGTGAAATATGCCTCTTTATCACCAGTATGTTTCTTGCCATAAATCTGCTTTGGGTGGTTTTACTAGCCCTTGCTATCTTTCTAAATTATGATCTTATGGTATAAATTTTTATTCTTTTGTTTTTAGCCCTTTATATCCTTGTAAGTTGTATATAGTAAGCATAGTTAGGTTTGTTGATTCTAATGATTTAGTAATCTTCATTTATTAAAGAATTAAGATATGTTACATTTACTTCATGACCAATATATTTAGATTTACAATGCCATTTCATGATTTACTGTTTACCAACTACTTTTAGGTTTAGTTTCTCATCTATTCTTTTGCCTCTGTTGAATTAAACAAATATTTTAAGTCTTTTATCTTATCTATTAAGACTTTAATAATGTATTGATTATTATGTAAGAGGTTTTCCAAGACTATTACACAAAGTAATAATCTTAATACTTAACATGTCAAAACGTCGTAGAAATGTAAACTTTTACCATCTCTGAACCATATAAGAACTCCTTTAGTGACTGTCATGTTCTTTTTTGGCTATGTATTTAAATTTTGTATATTCTTAAATTCCCTCATTTTTATTGTTTTCTACTCTTATTTACTTTTATCATCATATTTTTTCCATTGTTATTTATTCTTTGGCAAACTTTCCTGCTCTCCTCTGTATTCAACTATTTTTTCTATTTGAAGACTAGTTTTTAGTATTTTATTTAATGTGTGGTTGGTGATAACATGTATTTGTTATCCTTTCCAAAAATATATTTTATTTTATAGGATATCTTTGTGTGTCATAGATTTTTAGGTAGGCTATTATTTTCTTTCAGAAGTTATACATGTCATTCCATTGTATTTTAGCTCTATCATTTCTATTGAGAAATCAAAGGTAGATCTACTTTTTGCTTCCTTAAGACAATTTTCCTCATATGTATTCTTTAATTTTTTTTTCATTCTGTCCAGGTTTCAGCAATTTTACTATTAGATCTCTTAGTAATGATTTCTTTCTTGCTTCTGTCCTTCATTCTTCCCCCCTTGTCTCTCTCCCTCCCTCTTTACTTCTGTCTTTTCCTTTCTTCCTTCCTCCTTTCTTTACTCTGTTTCTCTCTTTTCCTTCCTTTCCATCTTTCTTCCTTTGCTAGACCTCTTTTCTATTTTATTTTCTCTTTTATTTTTCTATATTACACTGGTTGTTATATGGTAAATTATTTGTTTATTGTTTATGACCTTCCATTAAATGCAAGATCCATGAGGACATGGAATGTGTTTGATTTATTTGCTTTTGTATCTTCAGTGCCTCTGGGAACATATGCAAAGGAATTGAAATCAAGATCTTAAAAATCTATTTGCACTCTAATAAGTTTGTGGCATCATTTTACTCACAATAGCTAAGACATGAAAGCAACCAAAGTGTCCCTCAACTGATGAAGGGGCAAAGGGAGTGTGGTAGATACATATAGTATACTACTGCCTTTTAGATAAAGAAATTATTGCCATGTTTGACAACATGGAATAATCTGGAGGATGTTACATATGAAGTGAAATAAGCCAGTCATAGAATGACAAGTCCATGATGACATTTATATCCAAATTCATAGAAGCAGAGAGTAGAATAGTGGTTGTCAAGGGCTGGGGCGAGGAGGAAGTGAGAAAATAGTTGTCAAAGGGCTCAACATTTCCATTTTGCAAGATGAATAAGTCATAGGAATCTACGTAGAGCATGGACCTTGTAGTTAATGGCACTTAAAACTTAGCTAAGAAGGAAGACCTTATTTTGAGTGCTTTTATCACACAAAATAATAAGTAGTATGGGAGGAAACCTTTGGAGGTAATGTATAGGTTTATGACATTGATTTCTGTGTTAGTTTCATAGGTATATACTTATGTCCAGTCTTATCAAGTTATATACATTAAATATGTAGTTTTTTTGTGTCAATTACATCTAATAAAATGGTTAAAAAAGGAGAGTCCTAAGCCAATTGGAGTGGGTAATTGGCACCATAAAATAGCAAAAAAGAAGGTGACTCACTCTTCCTTGTAAAAGATCGATACTTGATCCAAAATAGACCAATCAGTTGTCTTCCTGGAATTTTAATTTTGAATGAATGGCACAAAGTCTGAGAACAGTAGCAGACTATTTATCCTGACAGTTATGTCCTGATGAATTCACCATCAGCACCCTAAAAGTTCTTCTGAATTCTTCTCAGTCTTGAATTTTTTTAGCCTTCCTTTGGTTCCTTTCACTCTGAATATCTTACCAATTAATAGATGTTTTATTTTATGTTAGCCAGAGTTTGTTTCTGTTATTGTCAAATATGGTATCTCAGAAGATATTGATGGATTAAAAGGAGGCTCAACTAAAGTCTCTTCACTAAGTTAAACCATGCAGGAGGTTCCTAGAGGGACAGTATGAGTTGGTGCATCATTTGAATTTTCTGACCTTTTTGTTTATTCATTCATTCAACAAATGTTTATTGAGTGCTTGTCAAGTGCTGAAGTGGTGCTGTGCTCTGTATATATACAAGCATACAAGCATGGTTCTTTTCTTTAAAGATTTAAGAATTTAATAGAAATTAATCACATTTTATTAAACATGTATATAGATTTTAGTGTGGGTGCAAAGACAAGAGTGGATATTATCCCTGGTGGCGGAGGGCGTCTAGATGGGCCCACAGATTTTTCTAAGCTTTGAGTGGAGCCTACAAAGTGATGTAGGCATTTTCAAGGAATAATGGGAGGAAGGATATGGGATGGCAAAGGGCTTTGCCCTCAGAGTGGACATAGAGACTTCTGAGGAAGTAGGGACTCAGGTAGCAAGCTGCACTGTGGGGTAAGCCTCTGGGTCTTCATTAGTCAGCATATATAACTAAAATACTTTTAAGATAATGGCATCTCTTTAGTAGAACTTTTTTCTATAAGATAAGGATGACACTTGAAGTCCCTGGACTTTATTCATTTTCCAAATTGTCTCTTTTTCCACACTGTAGGTCTCAATGTCTGACATAGTAAAGCATGAGAATATACTATGAAGGATCAATTAAATTCAATAATTGATTCAATATTTGGGTTGCCACAAAGAAAATGCTATGTTGTAATCTTCTCTTTCAAGTCTATCATTCCAGCAGATAGGTAAAACAAGGCCCAGGTACTCTAGTTCTTTTGTGGTGTGGTGTAGGTACAATGGCAAGGGTGGGAAATTCTGTCTCGTTATCTAGGGGTCAAGAAGGGCTCACAGTTTTGGATATTTGAGTCCTTGAGCAGTTTGCTGTGTTGCTTTGGGTCTGTGGTGATGATGGTTCATTATGGCAGAAGCACTTGTTTAAGGAAGCCTGATCACCTTATGGTAAAGCAGCAAAGAAGAAGTGGTGTGGTCCCAATATTGCCTTGAAGGCATGTACTCAGTGACTTTGGGTGGCTTCTGGTGGCCACTCCAGTGACAGGTGGACACTGACCCTTCCTTAGCTCAATTTAGAAAACCAACTGCATATATGTTGATGAAAAAGAGAACTAGTATGATTAGAATAGAGAAGTAGTAGTATGATTGAATTCCTTCTTTGTACAATTTCATGTGACTAAGAGCACAACTTAAAATTTAATGATCGTGAAGAATAAATTAGAGAACACATGTTCTGATAAGAATAACAGCTCACTAAATCCACACTGCTGCAATGAATACACATTAAAAAAACAACATTCTGTTATAGTTTAGATTTGAACCCCCCCCCAAACCCCATGTGTTAAAGGCTTAGACCCCAGTCAATGGTGGTGCTGAGTGGAAACTTTAGGAAGTGTAATTAGTGAGAGGATTAGGTCACTGGGCCCATGCCTTGAGGGGCATATTGGGACCCCGCCACTTTCTCTCTCTTTGTTCCCTGCCACGAGGTGAATGGGCTTGCTCCACTACATGCTTCTGTTATGATGTAGTGTGTTACGCCAGCCCAAAGCAACAGGGCAAATTGGCCACGGACTAAGATCTCCAAAACTGTGAGCCCTTCCAGACTCTCATGGGTACCTTGTGAGAGTAATGGAAAGTGGAATTGTGTAACCTGTTTAAAGAAAGATGCCCAGAAATAGATGGCATAAGTAGTGGTCTCTTCTTCGGCACTTGGCTGAACTATAGTCAAGGGATTGGATGAAATAATTTTTAGTGAATCAACTTATTCAATTTGGGACCACATGCCAAATAATCCTCAGAATAATAAGAAAGTAATTCTACCAACCTTTAATTAATTTTTGGCTTATTTAGAGTCTGGCTTACCAATGACATGTCCATTAAGTCTACAGATTTGCTACTAAATATCTAGAATATACTGAATTAGAATAAAAAAGTTTAAGATTGTATTTTATAAGATTAAATAAAGAGCCATATAGCCTATTTGTTAATACCCATAAGTATATATTTTCAATGTTACCCATGTAAACATTTGTACAAACAAATAGCCATTGTATCCTCCTAGATAAATGTATAATTAGCTATTGAAAGGTCCATTATTTACTATGCACCTGATGTGACCTGGGTCTTATTCTAGGTTCTGGTAATAGATGAATAAATAACTGTTACCACTACCACAAGCTGTGTTCTTTAGCTTCATTTTGGTGCTATAGAGACTTGGGTAAAAAATATCCATGAAGGGACATTCTCCTAAAGCTACTCCCAAGCTTAAAATCTATTTAGTGAACATTAAAGTGCTGAAACCAATACATTGTATAGTGTATATTATTAATTTGATATTGAATAGTGTTTGCAGTGGCTAGGTGAATTAGATTAATGTTTATATGAAACATTATATGAATTCGAAATTGTGCATATGCACGTGCGCGCACGCGCACGTGTGTGTGTGTGTGTGTGTGTGTGTTAAATATGATATCCAGGATAAAACTCACATGACTGCCCAGTAAGGAACTGCCTTTCTTCTTGCTGTAATGAATTGCATTTGTTGGACTACTGAAGAATGGTGCCAAGAATTTTTGGCTTCACTGTAGGGTTCATACTGGTAGAGTTGGTTTTATGATCCTACGATAATATTTTTTTTCCTGCTGTTAAAGGATTGTCAGGCTGTCGTTATGCTCAGAGATTCTAATTTCTGTTCCATCTTGGCAAGTCAACAAGTACAAACCACATCACAAATAAATGTTGGCTAAAATAATGTGCCCCACAAAATATGGCATGATGTCCTTGGCTTCTGTACCTTTGCCTTGATTTTGTGCCAGTTCTGTGCAGTTTGGATTGTAGCAGGGTGTGTGTGTGTGTGTGTGTGTGTGTGTGTGTGTGTGTGTGTGTGTGTATGTGTGTGTGTGTGTGTGTGTGTGTGTGTGTATTTGTGGACTTAGAAGAGTAGAAAGGAGAATCATTCAGGTGAATGATTGACAATGCATTTGGGATAATGCAAATCAACTTTAACCAGCATGAGGACCTTAAATAAAGTATTTGGAAGAATAGCAAAATTCAATTGCCCCTGTTAAATATCCACATTGCTTTTCTTTCTTGTGAATTCTCATTTTGAGGAATGTAATAGCCTATGCATATTTTATAGATTATTAGCACGCAGTAACAGTGTGATTTAACTTCTGAATTCTCAAAATTTTGGTTCAATATGATTGAAACAATATCATCTTCCTTCTGTGTCTTGTGCGATGAACATATGTCACGTATGACTCCTGTTGACCTCTTTAGGAAGAATTGGTTATATTCAAGGTGCTATTTTGACTTACACTGCCAAGGGACTGGCGTTTGTTAGTAAAAATTATTGGGAGTTAAGAAAGGATATATAGAGAGAATGATATAGAAGATGCTCCGCTGGGCATTGACTGCATCTGCTGTAGTCCCCTGGGACAAAGTTATAGCAAAAGTGACAAATACTGGACCACTTTCAAAGAGTTTCGAATTGCATGATGCCATACTCCAGGGGAACTTTAACTATGGAGACATCTGTTGGGTTACAAATACAGCTATCAAAGTGGTTCCTAAATTATGCCAAGGACAGCTTTATGATGCGGCAAGAGGAAATCTAACTGGAGGTGAAGTCATTCTGACTTGAGAAAAACAAGAAGGACTTGTATCCAAGTGTTGGGCAGAGAGAGCTGGATGCGCATGACTGGGAGCAGGTCTACTTCAGCAGGGCAGGGAAGACTGGCACAGACTCTGTAATCAAGACGTGTTTCAAGCAAATAGATGCACACAGGAAGGTGTCCTGGACTTATTTCTGAAAAAAGGGTTACATCTTTCTCTTTAACTCATAAGAGAGGATTGTGACTTTTAATAAATAAATCAGTATTTTAAGAAAAGATAGGAAGGCTGGGAAAACAAATTATTGAGCAATTTTAAAGTAACCCATTTAGCTCTTAGAATATATATATATATATATATATATTATATATATAAATTATATATATTATATATATATAATTTTTTGAGTTGTGTTCCTACACGAGTCCTCATGTTCTTATGAGGAACTTTGGGCAGAAGGCATCTTAGATTACATTGATGGCAGTGATGCTAAAATACAGAATAAGGAAAAACAGCCTGTACATCATCACTACAGGCTCACCCCTTTGGACTTTCTATGGGCAAGAAACAATTCTATTGCTTTATGTTTATGAAATTTCAGAGATTTATCTATTCTAGAAGCTATTACTAATGTGATTATTAAATCTTAACTTTTCATGTGAAAGGTGATTAATTAGTAAAAATTACCTATTAGTTGGAGAACACTATAAAATTATGTCTATAACTGATTTAATTTTTACCCTCATTGGCTCGGGGCATGCTATTCAATCAGTGCACATTGGTGAAGGGCTTTGTACTTATTAGGTACTATACTTTGTGGTGGGTAAAATGATCTCAAGGGGAGACAAGGAAGGAGGCAGTAGCATACACGGGCTGTCATGGGCATAGTTTCCAGTCCTTGGTGTTTGATTTTTACATACTATCTTTAAATGTGTACTTTGTAATGTTGTTCATCACATGCCATTTAAATAAACAATTACATTTTTCTAAGGGACATCTAAAAATACAGATATATCACTCCTATTTTCTTGAGCAGACAACAGGAATCTTGGAGGGTAATATTTGTATATGTAGATAATAGACGAAAGCCCTACTACTAGATCCCAAGGGGAGATCCTAAACGGGAACCCTCTGGGACAGATTAAAAATTCCTTAGTACAGGAAGGAGATGACTTAAAGGTACAACAACAAATGCCTGTATTTGGATTCTCAGTGTTTAAGAAATTATGAGAGCCATTTATTGGCTAATTTAAAAAATAACTGCTAAGTATGTATTGCATGTAATGAATGATATTAAGCATTATAGGGACACAAAGAAATAAAACAAA